>CABFOV010002586.1:53541-82288 GCA_902141375.1 Timema poppense
GGGGCTTACAGGTGCAAGGAACAGCCCAGGCGGAAGAAATAATATAATAACTAAGTACGTGCAGCCACCTTCATTAGTTTATCTTAGGCGTGGCCTTTGTCGCTTGCAGATTTGGTCCACATCTACTTTCAGTCAGTTAGATAGTGTGTTAGAGGGAGGGGGTCACGGCCAGATATGAAGAAGTGGAGTCCAAACGGGTCGCAGGGTGAGTATTGTGCCATTTAATTGTACTGTTACTTGTAACTTGTTACATCTGAAAGTGGCGAAAACGTTTTGGCGCACGTTAAGGTTGTACCTATTCATATTAATTACGCTAATTTGGAGGATAAGTGGAAGGTAAAATTTAAATAAAATGTATTCGCAATTGTGTGGAGGGATATTAAGAATCAATTTAATAAAAACTATCCTTAATAAGCCCAGTTGGGATTCAAAACCTGATCTCTCCATTGCCGGAAAGCGAGATTAAGCTATATTTACATTTATATCGTGTGCTCATGGACACAGGTAAATTACCTTTCCTACCCCCTGCTTCCATAACGTTAGACACTACAGACACAGGCAGTTTTGATCGTGTGGAAAACATATGATTTAAAATTGTTATAAAATAGAAATATTTATGAACGAATTGTATTGAAATTTAGTTAATATTTAATTTTATTTAGTGTTTTTGAATATTTTTGAGTTATCTCGTTTACGAATAATTTTTAAAATCCTTCTAAAAGTTGGTATTGGAAAATTATATTTTGTGACACCATACAAATATACGAAAATTTCAACATATCCCCAGGACATGGGTCTAGAATTTGTCTTGCGACAGAAATCGAATTTAAAACTTATGTTTATGGAGCAGTTGCAAAAAGCGCCTTCCTCTGACTAGGGATGTGGTATCAATACTGTACAAATTAATGGTATTGGAAGAAAAATAGCGATACCGTGCTAGTATCGAAAGAAAAGTATCGATAACAGTAAGTATCGGTATAGAAATTTTAATCTGCAAAAATGTTTTTTCATCCAGTATTAATAATTTCATACCCACTTCAGTGTTCACGTGGTCTAACGCGCTAATCTTGTGTTGAATTAGACTGCCAAAGACAGTGAGATCGTAGTTCGATCCCGGCCGGGTGCTCTGAGGGTGGTTTTCCCTAAATGGCGTTCCACTCTCCCACCACGAAATGTGGGTGCATCTCATCTAAATTAAGCCTTCCTAATCCCTGAACCATTAGTGTAATTAATACATAGGCGTATAACCTGAACAGGTAGTAAGGTGTTGTGTTAAAAAAAAAATCTCAACTTTTGCATCATCAATGTATTTTAGTTTTTATCTAAACACTGAACATTAAAATAGTTTAAAATAATTTAATACAAATTGAACCTCGATCTCTCTGTCCTCCGCAGTATAGCTCAACACGAAACTAGCGTGATAGATAACTACGCCACCGAGGCGGGTTTCAACTCTTTTTTTTTATCCTAATTTAAACTTAAAAGAGGCAATTTTTTTTTTACTACATCCGTGGTTTATGTACTCTATCAAGCTATATTTATTAACTATTGACAAACAATAGAAGATCCCCTGCCTCATCTGCACATAAACGTTTCTGCAACGTCTGCTTGTAGAACCTTGAGTAGACTGAGTTTATTGTGATCCTACAAAATCTGCTTTTGTTTAGTTTGTGATGACCTTGCTCATTGATAAAGGAAGGGGGTGTTAGTAAACTAGTCTTCATTTGTCTGTCAAACAGACAATTGGCTGTATTGATAAACAAAGATGAAAGAACAGCTATGAATTATAATAGGCTAAAGGAGAACGAGGGCGGTTTGCAAGAACGTATAGTGAAAGCTTAGTGGACCGATAGTGTGGTCCCGAGCACACTATCGCTCCACCTTTTAACCTATGATGACGCAAGCAAACCCACGATAGTGTCAACAAAGTATCCACTTAGTCAAGTTTTTTCATGCGACCCTGAATGCTAGAGTTGCTTCTTTCTTGTCATGCTGAAAATGAGTGAGGTTGAGAGATAGTGTCATTTGTTGTTCTTCTACAGACTACCCTAATAAACATTTATTCCCAGCATGGTCCATGAGTGAAGATAGCAAAAAAGTTGCTTCTCTCGATACCATTTCGATATAGGTGTGTGAGTACTAATATCAGTAAAAGGATCTAGTACAAATACTAGTATCGAAAGGAAAATACCGATATTAGTAAATTATCGATAATTTTTTCACATCCATACCCCCGAGCCCCAAAGGTAAATGGGAATAAAATAAAGGTGTCCATAAGTAAGGAATAACTTTTATTTTATTTTACTTTACTAAAATGCCGACTATAAAATATTATATTTTAATATAGTTGAAAAAGACACCTGTACACGAGAATCAAACCCGGAAGCCTGCTTCCGAATGACATTTTAAAAATATATTTGAATTAATTACAAAAATGGCTCTTTAAGCTTTACCCATGGTAATTCAAACCAAATAAAATATTGCCTCTCAAAATTAATATTGAACTCTTTTTTTTATCGCATGTTATTTATTACTCGTCCAGAATGTAGGCGTTTTAACATTATTAATGGAATAGAGATTGGTAAGATGAGTTTAAAAGGAATGTACCAGAATTTGTCTTGAATGAGATTCAGGATAAATACAACCTAAAACCAATCAGCTGAGATTTGAACCTTTACCTCTCCATTATCTTCAAACCAGGATAAATTATCATGAAATTTAGTCCACGTACCCACTGAGGAGGTTATTGTAATGTTATATTAGAATTATTCATAGCAATAGTAAAACATGATGATAAGACGTGGTGCTAAAAAATAGTAGAATATCAAAAAATAGCTCACCAAACCCCTTTATTTTTAAATAATAAAATAATCTTGAGCGTCAAACGTCCTCTCCTTGTGTTAATAAGCTTAGGAAAACTTCATTTTTGAGTATGTTTAAGCAAGTCTCTCTTAATTAGAGGTTCAAAGAACCATCATTTATTCAAGAGGGTAGTTTGAAAGCAATCTTGAAAATTTAATTAAGCCAACATTCAGAAAAAGAAAACAAATATGCCAACATTTATGCTTTGGTTTCTCAGAAGTTTAATCGGATATGACTATCGCCAAATCACTTAAAATATTAAAACTTTCAATTAAAGGATTTCCGGTTTGACTCTCACCTGAGAAATTTGTATTATTTTGAGGGACATTTTATCAGTAAGTCTCAGGTGTTATTAATAGTCATGTGTTAACTTTACAGACTGCGGTGTATTCACTTAGTAACATTAATGAGATAGGAGCTAGGAAGGTATAGTTGGGAGAAAATGAGCCAGAATTTGTCGTATAGTGAGTTTGAAACACCATTTAGAAGAAAAAAAATCTCTTGGAATACCCAACCGGGACTAGAATGGAGCCCTCTCCGTCACCGCAGGCTAGACGAGCTTGGCGTTCAGTACGCTTGTCCAGCGATGTGGTGTCACGTTGTCTTTGTCTCGTGAACTTATTGATTTCATTTTTGTTCTTAAAATTGTTGATCAAGTGGATTGTTAATGACACTTACATTAATTTCTTAAAGTCATAAAAAATATCCAAATATATATTTCTGAAGGTTAACTATTAAAGGTTCGATCAATGAATAGTTAAATTTAAATGATTATTAATTGAGTACTGATATCATCATTAGGCCATCTATCTTACGATTGGTTTGCTGCAGCTCTCTATCCCGGGCCACATTGTTTTAAATATTTGTTCCTTCTTCTAATTAATGTTCTCCAATCTTGGTCTCCCTCTTTAAATTCTCCCTTCCACATCTCTTTATTAAAAATATATCTGTCAAACTATCATGTCTCAGTATATGGCCTACCATGTTAACTCTTCTTTGCTGTATACCTTTCCTTAGTTCCCTTTCTTCATTCTAATAGTTGCTGTTTTAGTTGGTTGTACGAAGGGTAGCAATTGACTTGAACTGAATTATATACTGAGTTAAGAACGGTAGCCACGCTCATGTGTACTGGGTCAAAGTTCACTGGCAGCACGTAAACATAAATGTAAAGCTTATAACTTCAATAATGAAGCGTTTCATTTATATTAGCACTGTCAAAATCAAATAATTAGGCGTTATATTTATCTTAGAGCTGTCAACATAAAATAAAGAGGCACTATATTTATCTCAGAGCTGTAATCATAAATAATGGGAATTGTATTTTTATTAAAGCTGCTAACATTAATAATGAGGCATTTTATTTATCTAAGATCTCAACATCTTATAGGAGCTATATTTATCTTTGAGCTGTCAATATCACCTGAACTTCAAAACAAACGACTATGGCGTCAATGGCTTGTGAAACCCGCACCAGTAGTCACGGGTTTTACTGCATCCGCCCCGCCATAGACTGGCTTTTGGCTACCGGGAATGTGCAGATTTGAATCTTGGCTTGGTGTTCTTAGAACAAAGGGAGTAAAAGGGCGTTCCAAATGAGATATACCTCTCTTTCTACAAGTTAGTACCCGCCTCGGTGGCGTAGTTGGCTAACGCGCTAGTCGTGTTGAGATCGACTGCTGAGGACGGGGAGATCGAGGTTCGAATCTCAGTCGGGTGAACTGGGGGTGGTTTTTCCTAAACGGTTTTCCATTCTCCCTCCACGCAAATGCGGGTTCACTTCCTCTATTTCAACCTTCCAAATTCCTAATCCATTAGAGTAATTAGTACTTAAAGCGTATAACCCGAATGGGTAGTAAGACTAAGAATATTATTATTATTATTATTATTATTATTATTATTATTATTACAAGTTAGTATGAATACACATCCTCTGAACAGTCTCGCTAATTCCCACTCCCCATATTATATGAGTGTCTCAATAACGCTTGTGGACCCTCGTGATCGCTTGATAGCCTACATGCGTTCATATACTAGTTTTAAATTATTATTTCCATTGAATCTTACTTCTTGTCCGGTCTATTTGCGTTTAATTACACTTGTGGGCTAGGTAAAGTTTATAATAAATTTACATTTATTTGCATGGAGGGAGACAGATAAAACCTTTTAGTACAAATCTCCCCCAGTAACCCCAGTTAGAATTTGAATCCTGACCTCATCACCGACCAACTAAAGGAACGTGACGTTAATCCCACGTGCTTAATCTAATTATTATAAATTGTTTGTAAAGTGAATGCAACTAATTAGGGTGCTTACATTCTGAGGAGCACGCACATCGCTTATCACACCTATATCCACACATCGCTTATCACTCCTATCTCCACACATATCTCATCACTCCTATATCCACACATAGCTCATCACTCCTATATCCACACATCGCTCATCACTCCTATATCCACACATCGCTTATCACTCCTATCTCCACACATAGCTCATCACTCCTATATCCACACATAGCTCATCACTCCTATATCTACACATAGCTCATCACTCATATATCCACACATAGCTCATCACTCCTATATCCACACATCGCTCATCACTCCTATATCCACACATCGCTCATCACTCCTATATCCACACATAGCTCATCACTCCTATATCCACACATAGCTCATCACTCCTATATCCACACATAGCTCATCACTCCTATATCCACACATAGCTCATCACTCCTATATCCACACATAGCTCATCACTCCTATATCCACACATAGCTCATCACTCCTATATCCACACATAGCTCATCACTCCTATATCCACACATAGCTCATCACTCCTATATCCACACATAGCTCATCACTCCTATATCCACACATAGCTCATCACTCCTATATCCACACATAGCTCATCACTCCTATATCCACACATAGCTCATCACTCCTATATCCACACATAGCTCATCACTCCTATATCCACACATAGCTCATCACTCCTATATCCACACATAGCTCATCACTCCTATATCCACACATAGCTCATCACTCCTATATCCACACATAGCTCATCACTCCTATATCCACACATAGCTCATCACTCCTATATCCACACATAGCTCATCACTCCTATATCCACACATAGCTCATCACTCCTATATCCACACATAGCTCATCACTCCTATATCCACACATAGCTCATCACTCCTATATCCACACATAGCTCATCACTCCTATATCCACACATAGCTCATCACTCCTATATCCACACATAGCTCATCACTCCTATATCCACACATAGCTCATCACTCCTATATCCACACATAGCTCATCACTCCTATATCCACACATAGCTCATCACTCCTATATCCACACATAGCTCATCACTCCTATATCCACACATAGCTCATCACTCCTATATCCACACATAGCTCATCACTCCTATATCCACACATAGCTCATCACTCCTATATCCACACATAGCTCATCACTCCTATATCCACACATAGCTCATCACTCCTATATCCACACATAGCTCATCACTCCTATATCCACACATAGCTCATCACTCCTATATCCACACATAGCTCATCACTCCTATATCCACACATAGCTCATCACTCCTATATCCACACATAGCTCATCACTCCTATATCCACACATAGCTCATCACTCCTATATCCACACATAGCTCATCACTCCTATATCCACACATCGCTCATCACTCCTATATCCACACATAGCTCATCACTCCTATATCCACACATAGCTCATCACTCCTATATCCACACATCGCTCATCACTCCTATATCCACACATAGCTCATCACTCATATATCCACACATAGCTCATCACTCCTATATCCACACATCGCTCATTACTCCTATATCTACACATAGCTCATCACTCCTATATCCACACATCGCTTATCACTCCTATCTCCACACATATCTCATCACTCCTATATCCACACATCGCTTATCACTCCTATCTCCACACAAGTTTTAGAAACACACCCTTATGAAGAAATGGGAGCATTGACGATGAGCACCTTACACTCCGTACTTCACTTCGACCAGAAACAAACTGGTTTGTTTTAGTGAAAGGTTTTGCGATATGCGCGGTGCTCTCATTGGTTGGTTTAATATCAAAGCAAACGCTCAGTGTTGTTCAGTGCACACTATATTAATATTTTGTCTATTTGACTTTACTTTGACGTTTGTCTTGTACGAATTTTCTACAGACTGAGTGTGTTTTAGGAAGAAGATCAGTGACACGAAAGAAAAAATAATATTTCGAAGTATCCCGAAATCTGGGACAAGAGGCATATACATTTTTCCGCTGCTATTATATCATCACTATAATCACTACCGATGCCAATAATCACTTTTTCCATTTTGATGAGTATTTTAAAAGTAAAATTAAAAAACTTTAAATAAAAAATAAAAGGAAGTTTAATAAACAATACAGTACGAATGCTCCGTGCAGACTGGCTTTCCCTAGCCGGGTACGAAGTGCGGTCTGCTTGGTATGCACAAGCTGTTCCATGAGTGATGAGTGGTGTGCGAAGATATGAGTGATGAGTGGTGTGCGAAGATATGAGTGATGAGGGATATATGAAGATATGTGCGAATATATGAGTGATGAGCGGTGTGCGAAGATATGAGTGATGAGTGGTGTGCGAAGATATGAGTGATGAGCGGTGTGCGAAGATATGAGTGATGAGCGGTGTGCGAAGATATGAGTGATGAGTGATATGTGAATATATGAGGGATGAGTGGTGTGTGAATATATGAGTGATGAGCAGTGTGCTAAGATATGAGTGATGAGTGATATGTGAATATATGAGTGATGAGTGGTGTGCGAAGATAATAGTGATGAGTGATATGTGAATATATGAGTGATGAGTGGTGTGCTAAGATATGAGTGATGAGTGATATGTGAAGATATGAGTGATGAGTGGTGTGTGAATATATGAGTGATGAGCAGTGTGCGAAGATATTAGTGATGAGTGATATGTGAATATATGAGTGATGAGTGGTGTGCGAAGATATGAGTGGTGTGCGAAGATATGAGTGATGAGTGATATGTGAATATATGAGTGATGAGTGGTGTGTGAATATATGAGTGATGAGCAGAGTGCGAAGATATGAGTGATGAGTGATATGTGAAGATATGAGTGATGAGTGGTGTGCAAAGATATGAGTGATGAGTGATATGTGAATATATGAGTGATGAGTGGTGTGTGAATATATGAGTGATGAGCAGTGTGCGAAGATATGAGTGATGAGTGATATTTGAATATATGAGTGATGAGTGGTGTGCGAAGATATGAGTGATGAGTGATGTGTGAAGATATGAGTGATGAGTGGTGTGCGAAGATATGAGTGATGAGTGGTGTGTGAAGATATGAGTGATGAGTGGTGTGCGAAGATATGAGTGAAGAGGGATATGTGAATATATGAGTGATGAGTGGTGTGTGAATATATGAGTGATGAGCAGTGTGCGAAGATATGAGTGATGAGCAGTGTGCGAAGATATGAGTGATGAGTGATATGTGAATATATGAGTGATGAGTGGTGTGCGAATATATGAGTGATGAGTGGTGTGTGAAGATATGAGTGATGAGTGGTGTGCGAAGATATGAGTGATGAGTGATATGTGAAGATATGAATGATGAGTGGTGTGCAAAGATATGAGTGATGAGTGGTGTGTGAAGATATGAGTGATGAGCGGTGTGTGAAGATATGAGTGATGAGTGGTGTACGAAGATATGAGTGATGAGTGATATGTGAATATATGAGTGATGAGTGGTGTGTGAAATATATGAGTGATGAGTGGTGTGCGAAGATATGAGTGATGAGCGGTGTGTGAAGATATGAGTGATCTGTGAAGATTTGAGTGATGAGCGGTGTGCGAAGATATGAGTGATGAGTGGTGTGCGCGCTCCATGGCATGCACGCACCCAGATGTCGCAAAAGAAAATCAACGAGCTCAGTGGGTATTTCGGTAGTTAAGCTAACAGCGCCGCTCTCCTAAACACGAGATTGCTATAGAAAACTAAATCAGCAAGTTACTATCGGAGCTAAGAAACCTAAACAGTCACTTATAATTTTAACAGCTTGCATTTCAATTTTGATTTTGCACCTTCTTATAACCATTATAATCACTTTAAAAGGTAAACATAAAGCTATAACCTCGACCAGAATTGTGACCCCACCTTATACATGCCATGACCCCCAGGTTAGAACCACTCTGTCATATTGGGTAGGCTGGTATTGAGATACAGACCGGGCATACTGAAGGTATTTTTCCTAAATGGTTTTGCACTCTTCAACCCCACCAATGCGGATACATTTATTCTAAATTATATATTCCTCATCCCTGCCCCAATCGTGTAGGTCTATATGTGTTGATAGTCCGGACTGCTAATAAGACTTGATGCAATTATTGAAAAGAGTAATTGTTTTTAAAAGGCGTGTGAATGTTTTAAAATGGCTCTAGTTAAGGTGTGAACTGTTAGATAAGTTTATTTTAGTAACGATCATATTTTTGTAGTGGGTTTTAAAGGTTTGTTCCACGCTGCTCTGCAGTCTAGTGGTCTGTTATTACCCAGTGAAGCGTTTGTAAGCTGTCCTCAAAAACTGTTTCATATTTCATTAGATCCGTGGTAGGCTGCTACGCTGATGCTGCCATCTACAATGCGTTGACCACACAATGGCTGAGTAATATCACCAATAATAGAGCTCTCAAGGGATCGAAGCTAATTTTGCCCAACCTCAGTGTCTTACTACTCATCCAAACAATCATCGCATTTACATTAATAGCCCAAACCCTAACTAATGGAACTTCTTTAAACCATGTTGCCTACTTAGAGACTTTGAAAGCTATTTTGCGAGGTGGGCTGCCACTTAACTTGACGCACCTAAGTAGTCTAAATACTATCACACTTATACACCAATGTACGAAAGAGAAATAGAGGGGGGAAATGAGCAATTCACCCTGTGAGGCCTCTTTTTTTATCGGCTGATAATACTTCCCTTCTTCCTCTGACGAATTTACACACTCACTCACTATTTGCAGCATGAAAACACTTAACTTCTTTTTAAAACTACCTTTATCTTATTTATTATTCTATTTAGACCTCATTCTTCCCCTGACTTTTTTAATATTAATCCTGACAGGAACCCCAAATACCATTTTCGTGACTAATCCAAATAGCTTCTGTTGTAGATGATTTATAAAAAAAAATACGACTACAGAAAACTACTTTAAGGTAGAACTATTAACTTTGTAACACTGTAGGACTATTTCTAGAATTATTTATGAATGTTTGTTTTCTGTTTCAATGCTATATCTTTAAAATTCGTTGAATTAAATATTAATTCATTAATTATTAGGAAAGCCTAACTTGATTTGCCGTGATTTCACAGGTAATCAAATTCCTTAAAACAGTAACAATTGTAACCACTTCAAAACAGTAATTAAATTAACTATTCCAAGATGTAACTAGCTGAACTACTTCCCAAAAGTAACTCTAGGAATTAGCTCAATTATAGTAAATAGCTATTCTATTTCTAGATATTATTATTATTATTACTATTATTATTAGCACCACGTCTTACTATCCGTTCGGGTTATACGCACTTACGCTAATGTGTAATGGTAGGGTGATTGTGAGATGAAATGAAAGACCTACAGTTTAACGTGGAATCCGAACCACGGTGGAGGCCTGACATTCCTCACATTCACAAGATGTCTTGTCAGAGGTGAAGGAAGGGTTTGGTAATCAGATAAATCTTTGCCGGGACCGAGGATTGAACCCCGGCCGCCAGATTAGAAGTCTGACACCTTACCCCTAGACCGCCAGGTCACCGACTATTTCTAGATACATAAACTAGAAAAACTAGTTAAGAAAGTACCTAGTTTGAACTACTTCAAGATATCTTAGATTTCAGTCAACCTTTAAGTTCACGGTGAAGGGCATTGTACCTTACTTAAAAAATACTAAAGAATGGATGAAACTCAAAACTAATTCTGAAACCTTATGAGTTTTTTCTTATTACTATTCCCTCCAAGAGTTCCCATTTCATTCTTTTATTATTGTTTCGTCTTGTATTGAAACGTTTTTTAATGTACTCTATTCTGTTCTTCCTTTTCTTTGATATTGAAAAAGGTTTGATTTGTTCAGTCGTATAAAATTACTAACTAAAATGATTAAATTAAAGATGCGTTGGTATTGAGATGAATCTGGCTTAAGTATTTCACTAGTAAAATATCTTATAACGTAATTATTTCCATTAATTATGATGGCACATTGGCCGTTCTGTTGGATTAAATCAATGAAAAGGTCGAAATTTATCTATCATCCAGTATCATTCATTATTCTTTTTAAAAACGTGTTCTTGAGCTTAAATCGTATTAAATTTGTTTTTAACTATTAATTTTAATATTATTGTTGATAATAGCTTAATTTAATAGTGGAGGCAGGGGGCGGGGCAGTTTAGAGGAAATTAACTCGCTTTAGTGTTGGAGAAAGGGTGACAAACCACCCTCCGTGGCCAAGATTCCAACCAAAACCTCTCCGTCACAAGCAAAACAGTCTATTTCAAGGCTGACGGCTCAGACGATGTGATCACCATGTGTTTCTTATTTCATTTTTCCTCGCGTGAAGTGTTAGTAGGAATTGGAAACTGAGGTGAATATAAAAGTTTTTTTTTTATAAAATGGGATTTTTTAACGCTAACCTTATTCCAACTATTCACCAGTTTTTAAATGTATCCGAAGTAAATTCAGTTCTTGCTAAGTATTTTCAAAGCAATAATACAGTACTGACTCTATTCAGTAGTTGTTAATGGTTTAAATACATATCAAATAAGCCAACTTAAAAATGATCATTCGAAAAATTCACGAAACAGGTTATATAATATATTTCAAGAAAAAGAAAATTAAAGAAATTTTAATTTTATTGTTTAAACTTTAGTTCAAATTAATACATTATTCTCCTACAGTCGTGTTTGCAAAACCAAGTGAGCACAAAAATACATACAGACCAAACATTATCAACCAGACACTTGATTAAAATGTATCTATAAATGAACATGTCTCCGCCATAAATTATATTAGTATCCGCTCTATAATCATTCTAAATATTACCTGTGATGGTTTTTATTTAAAAAAAATTCAAAAACTTGACATCCAAGTATATAGAACTTTGAGTTATAGGAGGCTACTCAAACTATCTTGACATAAAATCTTAGTTAAACCCTCCATATGTCCCCTTACTTACAAAATCCCGTATGTTTACTTTACATTGAAGTATATTGAAATCACCTGACTATAAACACTGAAACAATTGTTTATATTGCTTGTTAGTATGATTCACAAGGCTGCAACTCAATTCAACTGTAGCAATAGACAGGCGGGCCTGTTTTCATTCCCAACATTCCATTGGCTCTAAATAAAATGAATGAAATTCCTTCGAGCAAGCACTCACATACTATTGACAAATAAAGAGTGAAACTAAACAATTTCTTTCCTGGTTTAACCACAAAATGCTGGACCATCCGAAGTTACACTTTAATCTTAATCAGTCACACGAGATTTGGGAGATAAGATGACTAAGTTTTATCTGATAGTACGTAAATCTATCAATTTTTAAGGTATGGGTGGGTTAAAATTATGGCTGATTGTAATGAAATTATCACTGTACTCATTTTCATGACAAATTTTCCTAAAAACCTATTACACTTATGTTTAATTGATATGTCGAAAACAATAGAGACTAAAAATCAAATTTGAATTTAATTCCTGAACGAACTTCGGATAACTCAGTGGCGGTTCGTGGACCAGGTGAACCCAGTTATCATATGCTATCATTATTATCAAATATAATTTTGCTTCTTCTTCTTATTATTATTATTGCCAGGCATAGTGATAGTAGATATTGGCATTTGATCAAAAGTGGCATCTTACGATTTGACGACTTAAATTGTGTAACTGTGTACGTATTAAAATTCTTTTATAAATGTTTGTGAATTTAAAAAAAAAGTTCCTTCTTTTATGAACATGATTATAGTTACAGTCCTGATTTTCCCTGGCAACAATCCACAAGCAACTTATTGGTTTAATTCCTCAGTTATTTATTTATTTTAGCTAAAGGTTTCACAGATCGCAGCTCTTAGTTTAACTTCAAAAGACACATTTTTAAACAATTTTTAAACAACCAAACTAATTTGCTTAGTATGAACTGTGATGTTTATAAAATTCCACTCATGCATAGAAGTGTTTGTTGGGCAATTAAAATCATACAGAGACAAAGAAAAACTTAACTGATTGCGTGTGTAAGATATATATTGTTCTTCTCCATTCAAACACCTCAAGCACCCGCAGAAAACAATATAAGTCTAACAAAATGGCGGGACAAGCCAATTCCAGTCGATACACTTTGATTCCGCTGAGATCCGCTAGAGACTGGGTGCAGCCTAATTGACGTTCTTGATGGTGAGGTCGAGGACCTTGAAGTTGGGAGTGAAGAAGTTGTCCATTGATTGTATGGGGCGATCAAAGGGGTAGCCCATGGGCTTGGAGTCCGGAATCTTCCCCTCCATCACACCACAGTAGCCCAAGGAGGAGTAGTCTTCAACGTCCTCCGGCTGGATCTTTGGGTGGATCTGAACACACAAATAGTTTGAATTTTAATTGGTGCTTCCAATACAAAGATATCCGTTCCACGTCTTAGCATCCGTCTGCATATTTACATATCCACACGAAGCAAGAACGGAAAACAATTTAGTTTATTTTTAATTAAAAAGCTCAGTACGCCTTGCCTGGGTTCAAAACCCAATCTACATGTTACTAGAAAATCAGCATTAAGAGATGGATGCTTTAAACCAGGGTTCGTAAACTCGCAGTCTGTGGGCCGCATCTGGCTTGCGAGACAAATTTGACCAATCCGCTTGTCTGCGATACTTCTAAGATACTATCCATCCTGCAGACTACAGTCACCCATGCACACACCAAAATAATAGTTTTATTTTATTGTGCACGTAATTGTTAATAACAACTCACTTATATCTATTTAATGTGTGCTAGATAATGTTTTATCTTCAAATAGCTTGTTGTGGGCTTACCGTCAGTTGGTTTACTGTCAGGTTAGCAAATGGCCAATGGCCACATGGTGGTCACATGGTATAAGGCAGTGGTCTCAAACTCAAATTAGTCGAATGGCCAGATTCACAATCTCAAGGAGTGTAGCAGGTCTTAGCTTAAAGAAACATGTTTATAAATCTAGTCTATAATTTTTTTTGTGTGTCTTAATACCCGTCTGGACTATGAACTGATTTTAACACCGCGTTCTACTCCCATTCAGGCTGTATGCTTATGTACTAATTACGCTAATGGTTTTACAAAATTTAACAAATACTGCCTCGAGTAATTCTCTAATCCCCATGAACAAATGTGAAAATATATATTTTTAGATATTTTAACTTTTCATTAAAGGTTTTAAATATATAACATCAGATTATTAAGCGTCGGACTCTTCTGGTCTAATTTTTCGGGGTGGTTTTTCCAAAATGGTATTCCACTCTTTCTCAACGCAAATTTGGGTACATTTCCTCTAAACATAACTTGCTTAGTCCCTAAATGCACCCTGAGTACACCAGACTGAGATTCAATCTAACCGTTATCGGCAGTCTAGTTTACTGCGAAAGTAATGACTTAGACTATGCAGCCACCGAAGCGGGTATATGCACATTCTAATCAAGCAAGGCGTTAAGGGATGAGGAAGACGTAATTTAGAGGAAATATAGCCTCATTTGAATAAGGTATCTAGGAAAATCCACTCTCTGCACACCTATCTGGTATTCGAACCCTGACCTCCCCAAAAATACTAGATAGATGTGCAGAGAGTGGATTTTCCTAGATACCTTATTCAAATGAGGTTATATTTCCTCTAAATTACATCTTCCTCATCCCTTAAACCCTGCTTGATTATAATGTGCATATACCCGCTTCGGTGGCTGCATAGTCTAAGGCACTACTACCCCAGTAAGTTATACTGCCGATAACGGCTAGATATAGGTTTGAATCTCAGTCTGGTGTACTTAGGGTGCTTTTAGGGACCAAGCAAGTTATATTTAGAGGATATGTACCCGCATTTGAGTTGAAGAAGAGTGGAAAAACATTTTGGAAAAAACTCTAAAAATTAGACCAGAAGAGTCCGACGCTTAACGATTTGATATTATATATTTAAAACCTTTAATGGAAAGTTAAAATATCTAAAAAATATATTCTCCCAGTTTTTCATGGGGATTAGAGAATTACTCGATACAGTATTTATTAAATTATGTAAAACCATTAGCGTAATTAGTACATAAGCGTACAGTTAAAATGGGTAGTAGAACGTGGTACTAAAATAAGTTCATAGTCCAGACCAGTAGTAAGATGCACTGAAAAAACCAAACCGTATAATATATTTATAAAATATGTTTCTTTAAGCTAAGACCTTCAACACTCCCTGAGATTGTGAATTTGGCCATTTGACTAATTTGAATTTGGTATCATTGCCTTAGACCATATGACCACCACGTGGCCACTGGCCCTTTGCTAACCTGACCGTAAACCGACCAACCCCAAACCAAATTATCACAAGCCAACTAACCACAAATCAAATGACTTTTAACCAATGGACCATGAACAAATTGACCAAAGCCAAATGACCGCTAACCAATCCATGACCATAAGCTAATGTTTGACCACAAACTTACTCTAAATTCAACTAACAGAAACAACTGACTCCAAATAAGCTTTATAATCTCAAATAAAGTTTTACATTTTGGTGTCTGGATTCTACCAGACTCACATAAGAAATGGCCTTTCAATTGGACTTTGTGGTGGTGAGTCCCAAGATTTTATTTCAGGATAAGCTACATTATAATCCAGCGACAGCCAACTTTCGATCCCAACCTTCCCCTCTCCCTACCTACCCTCTTCCAGTCTGTTCACACCCCTAATTGTCCTGTACAAAAACTAAAGCCCTCCCCCCTTTGTGTCCTTCGTATACCTAGTACTTCACAACTTCATCTTGTGACCTTTTTACCCACGTATGGACTTGTCTCATGACTTTTTCATCACACC
This sequence comes from Timema poppense, assembly GCA_902141375.1. Taxonomy (NCBI): domain Eukaryota; kingdom Metazoa; phylum Arthropoda; class Insecta; order Phasmatodea; family Timematidae; genus Timema; species Timema poppense. The sequence goes on from CABFOV010002586.1 coordinate 69,540, forward strand.
CTCCTTCAACTACATGCCTCTCTCACTTTACACAAATTACACGACCTCTCCAGTCTCTTGTGAGGATCCCCTTGGGCTCAATTATCATCTCAGAGAGGTCAGAACACAATCTTACACCCAAAACACCCCTTTCTTTGTATCTTTTCTCTTCTTACTGAGCCTAGTAGCTTTCTCAAATCCGTAATCTGCAAACCACAATAAGATGCTCATGTAAGTTAATTCAATTGCATGTCACGATTCTATTGGATGGTAGAACGGCCTAGTTGGTAGTGTTTCCTGACTCAGCACATCCTCGTTGTCTGTGATAGTGACCAACTAGTGGAGAACTTAAGCAAAACAATTATTGTTTACTTTTTGATACTAACATGACGGTTTGGATATTGGTGTAGTATTTGTGGTGATAAAATAGGATCTGAGGACACTCTGAAAAAGTTATTATGCATCCACCATCTTGAAAAAATTGTGCCCAAAAACTGTTTTTTGCGATTACCTCGCATACCGCTCGTTATATCAAAATATGTGTTATAATAAATAATGAGATAATTGTCTACAAAATATGTTCTTATAATTTTCTTTGTAGCCCTAACCGTTTTCACTCAATCTCGCAGTGAAATGTTTGGAATATGATTGCCATTGAAAAGTTTGAGAAGTTTCCCTTAAGTTTCTTCTGTACAAACTTGTAATACTTCTCTCCTCTGTTTAAGAACAAACAGTGAAAATGGACAAAGAAAAATTAACTTTAGTATCACATGAAAATCCCCGTAGTACGTTTATGAGGGGAGACGAATCTGGATCTATGTGTATACAGCCAAACAGATGATTAACGACCCTCTACATGTCCTGGGAACACAAAACATATAAACACTGGGTTGGAATACTAAACAGCAGCTAGAGATATAGAAGAATTTAGTAAGCTTGCTCAACCGTCTTTTAGTGTTTCGCGTCTGTGAGCTGCTGTGTGCTGGAGAGGGTGCTGCAGGAACACTTGTAAAGTGACATCCTTAGTGGAATAAAACATGCAGACTCATTTATAACAGTACAATATATTATATATACAATATTTACATTTCTCCTTACTAAAATTAATATGAATATTGCAACAGTACAATATGTCATTACAAGGTCGGAGCCAAGGGTGGTTGNNNNCCCCCCCCCACCGCCGAAATTTTATGAACAATATATATATATATATATATGCCTTCATTTATGGTTCAAACCCTATACAAATTAAGATACAAGTACAAATTAGGGGGCTGTGTTACCATAAGAAGCATCAGAGACCATCTAGAGGTGTTTAATATTTAGAATTTTTCTTAACCTTCGGCAGTTATTGCGTTATATTGACCAAAAACACTGCAAATGGATTCTAGAATTGTTTATAATTCAGATTTTTTTCTAGCTTCTGGCAATTAAGGGATGTGGCCGCCAAACACCCCCTTCCCCCTGAAATTATTGGCTGGCTACGGCTTTGTGTCATTATGTAAAATGTCTTGTTAGTATCATAAAGTGAACGATTCCTGAAGAAGAAAAGCTAGCTATGCAACTCCACTAAACAGCTTGTAAATCATCTTCACAGATGCAAACTTGAATAATCTGATACTATTGTGCAAGAGACAGTAGTGTGGAGGCACACACTAATCATCATGGGCGGCTTGGGGGCTGTTTCCAGGTTGGTAAAGTTTATATGGGACTCTAGGCCTAATAGTTCATTCTTACCTACCACTATTCATTTGACCAGCACCCCCTTTGATGGCCGCGTGCTCTGACACGCTACTCTCGCAGTAGACCATACTGCTGATGGCAAGGATATCAAGTTTTAATCTCGGTCAGGTGTACTGGGGGTGGTTTTTCCAAAACTGTTTTACACTCTTCCTCCACGCAAATGTGGGTATACTTCCTATAAATATAGCCTTTCTAATACCTAAAACCATTAACGTAATTAGTAAATAAGTGTACAACCCAAATGGGTAGTAAGACGCGGTGATAAAAGAAAAATGACCAGCCACACAAACAATAACTTAGATAACAAATGTCTGTTTATGGGCCTTTAAAAGATGTCTGACATTGAATAGGGGGAAAAGATGGACTAGTACAGCCCTGTCACATCTGTATGTAGGAGGGAACTAGCCACGAGCCATCTCTGGTAATCTAGTACAGCCCTATTAAGTCTGTATTTAGGAATAAACCAGCCACGACCCATCTCTGGTAATCTAGTGCAGCCCTATTAAGTCTGTATTTAGGAATAAGCCAGCCACGAACCATCTCTGGTAATCTAGTACAGCCCTATTAAGTCTGTATATTAGGAGGAAACTAGCCACGAGCCTCTCTGGCAGCCATGTTGGTTTTGTGACCTCACTCACCGCGTCCTTGCTGTAGTCCGTGATGACGATCAACAACTTGTAAGCCATCCCTTCAGTTCTACCCTTGGGTAGGAGTAGACGGTGAGGGATCCCACAGTGTCGGTAGTGCTGGAACAATAATTAGTTGTTGATGTGTTATATTCATAATTACATAGTAAAACATTGGAAGACTGACTGACCACATTCATAAAAATTTACTAAAACAGTACGGTTTGAATAATAGAGGTATTACACATAGCTTGGAGAGTGGAAAAAATAACTTCTGTTTAGATATAGTATGGACTGTGTCTTATTAGTGTACGACCACAACAAATCTAACTAAATATAAGGCAACACCATCCATCTGATGTTAAAATATCCAACTTTAAAGAATGTCAATATATTATTTTATGTCAACGCGTCTTACTACCTGTTCAGGTTATAGGCGTAGGTGATAGTTACTCTAATGGGATAGGGATGAGGAAGGAAGAATTTTAGTGGTAATATACCCGCAGTTAGAGAAAACCACCATCAGTACACCAGACCGTGATTCGAACCTCCGTCTCCCTGTCTTCAGCAGGTCAGGCCAACATGATAGTAACGCCCTAGACCATTTGGCCACTGAAGCGGGTAGCGTGTTAATAGCATGAGCTCACACACTAATCATAAATTATCTTAGGCTAAACGTTAGATAGGATCAAACTCACATAGACTCGCAATCAGACTCCCTTACCACTCAGCTACGGACTAAGATGGAGTTGGACCATTTTATTTTACTCATTATACTAAAATGTTTGTTGTATTTTTTTTAAAGTATTATAAGGACTTTCTTATGTGTTTTTTCAACAGTTTGAAATTTAACTATACTATTTATCTTTTTGTATTGGGTATTAATACTAATATTAACTTACTACTAACATTAGTGTCCAGTGCAAGCCAGGCTTGATTAGACTGTGCCAGAAAATTATTTACTCCCGTAAAGTATCAAACATTCCTTTTGAAGCCAATTCACACACACGCACACGCACAAACCCATTAAATTTCTGTATAATTAATTATGTGGTTGGTCAAACGGATGGTGTAAGGAGACCAAAGGTCTACTAGTACATTCCCGCCAAGTAGAGCGAGCCTTGGCAACCACCCATCGTCCGCCACTGACTATTACTATTATGTACTGTACCTTGTCAACTATGTATTCCTCATCTCCCTTGAGGGCCTGTTGCACCTCGTGCAGAAGCTCCGGGAAACTCCGGGGCTCCGGGATGGTCACAATGGAGTCCTCGGAGTTCCGGGTGATCACGTTGTCCCCGGCATTCACTGGAACATGAGCGCCGAGATTTGCAACTGTACTTTATATGACCTCGAAGAAAGGGGACTTGGAATTTACTGGGACATCAGCACATGACTTACAAGCTAATTTAACATAAGACAGCAGTCATACTGCACATTCAACCCTAACATCTACGGTACAATTTTCAAAGGAAGAATTTATTTATTTTGCACCGCGTCTTACTAACCGTTTGGATTATACGCCTATATACTAACTACATTAATGGTTTGGGGATTAGTAAGGTGTAATTGAAAAGAGTGGTAAACCATTTAGGAAAAACTACATTTAGTGCACCCGACCGGTATCGAACTCCCCGTCTTCAGCAATCTAGTCCAATACGAGAGTAGTGAGTTAGACTCTGCGGCCACTGAAGCGGGTAGGAATAATATTATCTGACAGTTATAAAACTACTAGATCTACTTTCATATATTCATACGTTGGGTCATACAATCTCAAACTATCCATTTTGATAGATAATATCAATATCTATAGATTAACCTTATTATTATTATTATCACCGTGTCTTACTACCCGTTCGGGTTATACGCACTTACGCTAATGTGTAATGGTAGGGTGATTGTGAGATGAAATGGAGGACCTACAGTTTAACGTGGAATCCGAACCACGGTGGAGGCCTGGCATTCCCCACATTCACAAGATGTTTTGTCAGAGGTGAAGGAAGGGTTTGGTAATCAGATAAATCTGTGCCGGGACCGAGGATTGAACCCCGGCCGCCAGCACAGAAGTCTGACACCTTACCCCTAGACTGCCAGGTCACCTATAGAATAACACTAATAGAATATAATACCATATGACCAATTTTGGCCACAAAAGAGCTTATATTTTCTAAAAAGTCCTTCCTATTAATATTAGACTGTATATATATATAACTTATGAAACAGGACAAACCCGTGTACAAACAGTGAGTATCTATCTGTGTCAGCACAGTCCAAAATCGAACCAGGGGCCACTGAGGTGCTTTAAAAATATAGTTTTTTTTATCACCACGTCTTACTACAGGTAATGTGCTAGGAATGAAGAAGACTTAACTTTTTAGAGGAAATATACTCATATTTGCGTGGAGGAAGAGTGAAAAATCATTTAAGAAAAACCACCCTTAGTACACCCAAACGGGATTCAAACCCCGATCTTCCTCTCATCGACAGTCTTGTGTATTGCGAGAGTAATGCCTTATAACATGCGGCCACTATAACAGTTAAAAAATAAAGTCATTAACTATTGGATATAAAGGATGATAGTTATACTAGGATAGTTTTAAATTGACACTTTTATAAGACATACGGAGGATTAGCGAAGGCTGTTTATATTTATCTTACAGCTGTCTAAATTGATACAATCCATCATAATTGTCACCTGTGTAGCACGCCTCATGGCTTATACATTCTTTAAAGTATATTTATTAACGTTTAAAACTGCCATTTGAAGAAGTGCACAGGCATTGGCTTGGAGAGAGGTATGGGAAACTATGATTTGAGTTTAACTCTACCTTTGTACATTCTGTTGGGATTATATTTTGACCCTCCTGGTCAAAGTCAAGTGCACTAATTTGTGCCTCATATAATAAAATGTAGGTAAGCTTTCTTTAAATTCTACTGTAACCCTCCCGACATCGTAAGTGAAAATCACGTGGGTGTCCCGGACGGGTATTAAGATGCTGGGAACATGGTTTGAAAGTCAAGCTTATTTAGTCTGATGTGCCCCCGATGGGAAGTTCGGGGCTCAAATTCCACCGGGTGAATTGAGGATGGAATTTTATAACTGGTTTTCCAATCTACCTACATGCAAATAAGGGCACATTTTCTTCAAATTATACCTTTCCTGTCCATACCCTACTAAAGTATTTAATATACATTACGTGCAAAGCCGGAATGGGAACTAAAACGTGAGGCATGGAAAAGAGGCTGAAAAGCCAACTACTACATTGGGAAAATAGTCTGAAAGATTGTCTACTATATTGTAAAAAGATCCTGAATGACCGACTATTTATTGTGAAAATAAATTTAAAGCCCAGCTACTATATTGTGAAAATAGGTTGAAAGTCCGGCAAGTATCTTATTAAACGAGATTGAAAGACCAGTTAATTTATTGCAAAAAGAGTCTGAGAGATTAACAACTATATTGTGAAAAGAGGTTGAATGGCTGAATACTATCTTGATAAAAAGAGTCTGAAAGACTTGATACGATATTGTGGAAGTAAGTTTATAGGTCAGTGTCTATATTTTGTGATACAGGATACTATAGTGTAAAAAGAGGCTGAAATATCGACTACTATAATGTGAAAAGAAGCTGAAAGATTGATCACTACATTGTAAAAAGAGGCTGAAAAACTAATTGCATATTGGAAAAAAAGATTCTGAAACACTGATTACTATTTTGAGAACAAAGACTATATTATTATGAAAATAAGTTGATAATCGGCTTGTATATTGTGAAAAGAGCTTGAAATATAGGCCACTATACTGTAAAAAGAGGCTGACATACCGACTACTTTATTGATGCTGAAAGACTTATACTATATTGTAAAAAAAAGGCTGAAAGGCCGAGTATTGCCGTATATTGTGAGAATAAGTTGATGTGTCAGCTCCTATATTGTGATTAAAGGTTGGAATATAGGATACTGTAGTGTAGAGAAGAGGCTGAATGGGCGACTACTATATTGAAAAGAGAGGCTGAAAGGATCACTACTATATTGTGAAGCTATTGTTCAGTGACAAAATGATACCTGAACAAACTAAGGTTTTGTGTATATTTTCATGTCACCTCAATAGTAACATTCTCACTGATAGTGTTGAGCGTTTAAGAAAAATAGTAATAAACATAACTAAGAAATGTGAACCATATTTTATCCCCATTTTGTTGAAGTCGTAAGAAAATAGTCATCAATCACACTATGTCATTAAATGACCTCAAAAATGTGATCCATCAATTTCGACTTCTTCAAGCATCAAACTAGGTCATATAAGCCACCCCTCCCATCTATCTAGAGGTATATTAGAAATATGAAGACAGAGCGGTCAACTTTCATCATTATTACGGGTGTTCTATGCCACAATCATAGGACTATAATGGAACCAGGGTTGACTACAGCTGTTGGTGGCCACAGGGTTAGTTATAAAATAAACTTAAGGGGGGCTAACCTACCAAAGCGTTGAGACTCTTTGCAGACGTTCAGAAATCCCGCATTATTTATAAAGTGGTTTGTTAAAGCAAAATTTGGCTCACGACAAAATGGGGGTGAACGTTATAATAAAACCTTGCATTTTTAATCCTAGTTTTTTTATAGACTAAAAAGTAAAATGGGTGTATTTTCAATTACAGTCTCACTAAAAATGTCGCAGCTCTGAGCTCAATGTAAATTGTTTTAAACCTCAACCTCAAACAAAATACAAACATGAGCTAGCAGGGTCACCATTCAAGGTAGTTGGGGATTGCTTCAGGGGTTTTAAAGTTTCATATCTATTATGAGAAAGACCTGGGTTTTGAATGACACGTCATCTATTTTATGTACAACACAGACAATGATTATGTGCACATCAATTCTGTTAATAATCCTCTGGTTTTTGAACATTTTTAATTGGTTATTAATTGACTTTTTTTGTCATTTTAGATTTTTAGATATTTTTATGCATCTTTAGGCATTTTTTAGTATTTGTAGGCAATTCTTGTGAATAAATATTTTTTAATCTCGATCTTTTTAAATGCATAAATAGTTAAACATATTTTTTTTAGAGACATAGTTGTCTAAATAAGACGATAGTTAACTTTGTATCCCCTGTGTTTGTAGTGTTGGAAAATACAAATTATTGGCTAGACACTAACTAAGCTGGAAAAGGTTTCGTTAGTAGGTTTTCCTTAGCTTAGCACCACATCTTAACACCCGTTCGGGTTATACGCTTATGTACTAATCACGCTAATGGTATTAGGTAGGAAGGTTATATTTAGAGGAAGTGTAACCACATTTTCATGGAAGGAGAGTGGAAAACTTGTTTTAAAGAACCTCGGTAACCCTGACCGAGATTTTAACCTTGATCTCCCCATCATCGAGAGTCTAGTCTACTGTGATAGTAACATCATAGGCCATGTGGCCACCATTGTGGTTCTTTGGGAGGTTGAAGCAGGTATTTATAAATCAATATTAAACTCAGCAGGATGCAAGAGTTTAGCTGTCGTGTGCATTCATTACGAGTTTGCATTCATACTTTTAGGTAATTATTTTAAAATTTATGTCGGTGACCTGGCAGTCGAGGAGTAAGGTGTCAGACTTCTGTGCTGGGGGTCCAGGGCTTAATCCTCATTCCCGGCACAGATTTATCTGATACAAAATCTTTCCTTCACCTCTGACAAGACGTGTATTAATCACAACTCGTAAATGTGTGGAATGCCAGGCCTCCACCGTGGTTCAGATCCCACGTTAAACTGTAGGTCCTCCATTTAATCTCACAATCACCCTACCATTACATATTAGCTTAAGTGTGTATAACCCGAACGGGTAGAAAGAAGCAATAATAATAATAATAAAACATTGATATTAATCTTTGGCTCATTTTTTAGGTCCTCAAAGTCTGGGCCCTGCTCGTGATAAACAGGGTGGCGTGAGGATGTTTCCCTTCAAGTGGGTGCGGATCTTGAAGACGATCTTACGTTTGACAGGGAAGCGGTCCAGCTCTATGACGCTCCAGCGGGCGTCCCTGAAGGGTATCTCTTGGCCGAACCAGTCGTACTTGGGTGCCAGAAACATCCTGACCACCCCCGTCACCTTCTTATTAGAGTTGACAGTGATGACGTACTTGAAGGGTTCATGGTTCAGGCGGCTCACTACAGCCTACAACACATGGTATTAACAACCTTCTTATTGGAGTGTACAGCCAAAACAATAATAAATAATCATATCATATTTATGGGCCAGTAATAGAAAATGTTCCAGCATTAACGTGGAGGGAGGGCACAAAAATACTAATAAATATTTCTAAATGTCACGTGCACTTTAGCATAATAACCGTTGCTATAACCTTTAAATTGTTATAAACTTTTACATTTATTTGAGGTTTTTAACGTGCACTTTCTGAACCGACATATTATATTATCTGAACACGACTTATAAGCTATCTTAAATCTAGAACAGACACAACATCCAGTCCCCAGCTGTTAGTTCTTCACTGTGAGAGAGGAAACACACATTTCGCCAAAGATACATTTTTCGGCCATGCTGGAAGTCAATCCAGGACCCTTGGCTTAGTAGANCATGCTGGAAGTCAATCCAGGGCCCTTGGCTTAGTAGACAGACACGCTACCGCCTGAGCTAAGGTGTCGGGATGGTATACGTTAATAGTAACTGTTTGTACAGCTACTTGACATACACGTGGTGTCATTAGCGTCAGGGACAACAGTTCTTGAGAATTGTCTCAGAAACCGTCTCTTTATAAAGTTATCGTGCTGTGACTACATATCCGACTTCACCGAAATCTGAATCAGAGTTTTATAAAAAAAATTAGTGATCCTCTTGGTCTGATAATGTTTATTAGGCTACCCAGGACTGACCTGAACTATATGGTAAAATTAATTACATGTATTTTACTTCAAATCTCATCTGAAGGAAAACAGCTCCAGAGTTAGAGCTAACAACACTGACACTGAGCCAATGCCACAGAATATTTAGTTTGAAAAAAAGAGAAGAGGTAATGATCGGTTGGTTACCTTAATGTCGACGTCGACTTTGTCGGTGCCTTCGACGCAGTTTCCGAGGTCGATGTGTGACTCGTCGAAGTAGGTAACGAGGGTATTAGGGGTACTCGCCTTGCTCATTCCTACCACCTTCACCGCCTCGATCTTCACCCCGGGGAAATCCAGCTGTTGGCAACAGTGAAACAGTTACATTATTACAAACAAAAAACCAGTATTTCCCAGCAGTGACTTTAGAGCCCATGTCACGCCTAATCAATAGGGATATTAGACACAAGATGGTGGTACAGCCAGAAAACCTATGAAAAAATAGTTTTTGCATTTTTCTTTTGACAATAAAGGAAATTGAGAAGTTTAATAGTTTTTTATTTTATATTTTATTTTAAATTGTATTTTTTAAATATAGTAAATGGGTTAATTGGTCTTAATTCCACTGTTTATTTTTTAGCGTGGAATACGGAAAACCACACCTTGATGCGATGTCTAGTTTGATCTAAATTACAGTCCAACTTTCATAGAAGGATCATTTAGAAATTTAAAAATATTTTAGTTGCTGACAATGATAATGTTTTTCTATATTATTTGTTTTATTTTACAGGTATTGATAGGATATTTAAAAAGTGAGAGTTGTATATCACAAGACCAAGCGTATGAATACTTAAAAGTAAATATAGTAGCGTTTATAGCTGTCAGATATGTTTATTTCTATGAATATAGTATTGTACCTACCTATATAGATGCTATACATAGGATAAGAAGATCTCTCCAAGAGAATAATAAATACTAACATAGACTAAAACATCTGGATGGCTTAAAGAAAATGTGGGAATCGCTAGTGACCCTTGTGACGTAATCTGCGGGCCAGACAAGCGGGATAGAAAACATAGTAGCTACAGACATTACGAACATATTTTGCAATACTTTGCAAAACAAAAATGTCTCAACAATATTGTCACTATATATATATTGTAGAGCAATGATTTATACAAAAAAAAAACAGAATAGCCTTACGTATACAAAATGCAACTTTTTTAGTTTTTTAGATTCATTTTTATGTAGAATTTTTTTTTTTGAGAGATCAAAATTTGTTTTAATCTTATCGACGTAAACAAAAAAAAAAAAACAGAATAGCCTTACGTATACAAAATGCAACTTTTTTAGTTTTTTAGATTCATTTTTATGTAGAATTTTTGCTTTTTGAGAGATCAAAATTTGTTTTAATCTTATCGACGTAAAAATATATTTAAAATTGTTGATTCAAAAAGTATAGCTCAATTGACTGCATATTTTAACAAATTAATTAATGACTTGACGAGAAATGGCATTTGTTTGTAAGCCAAAAAATAAACAAAAATAAATGTGTGAACAGGGAAAGTCATATAATTGAAATTATTGGACGTACATAAAAAAAATCACAATGTTATATTTAACGAAAAATATCCCAAATATTATTATAAACATGAAAATATACATTTACTTTGTTGAGTTTAAAGATTATTGCAGTTTGCAACCTGTAAAGCGTTTTCGTACATACATTCAGACCAAAGACCAAATACACCGCAGAAATTTCTTTTACGATTTTTTGGCATCAAGATAAAATTTATTCGAAACGAAATGTAATATATATGTAGATCTAAGTCTTTTCTTTCAGAAAATATAATTTTGAGTGTGAGTTTCAGGATAAGATGTTAGTAGTTGGACTCATTTTATTGACACATATCGAAATAACGCACTGGGGTGGAATAGAGCACACCTAGAGAAGATATGTTGGAGTGTAGTGTTAGGTTGTGCCACAACCCCACGCCCCATTAACTGCGTTTGTATAAACAATAACATCGCCTTCGATAAACATGAAACAGTAATTTGTATCCTGCACTAATTCTGTGTAAATAATGGAGAAGGAATTTCAAGTTATATAATACAGTTATTCTACTAAACTCAAAATAGCTCGTTCAATTAATGTACAGTACAAATATTGGAAAGAGGCTTGGGAAAGTATTTTAAAAATTAAAATCATCTAGCTGTCAGCTATGCGCTTGTTAATTTCATAGATTATTATATCAAATTTAATGAGAACCCTACTAAACGTATTGAATATTAAACATAAATTCAAAGTTTCTATTGGATAATTTCGACTAAAAGAATGTACTCATTAGCTGAGTTGATGATAGCAACAGTGGCTGTATTAACAACGGATTAAATTTAAATCATTTGGCTCCTTTAGGATGTTTTAGGGTCTGAAAAAATGTACAGTATTCGGTGCAACCTTAGAGAAAATAATAAAATGGATAAACTATACTTTATAGATTTTTATTTATTTTATAGAGTCAAGAATTGATTGCTTTTTGACGAGAATTTATTTTATTCAAAAACTGTTTTAAAACTATACATTTATGTTGGTGTTTGTAACTTATGGCTTTGGGAACGTTGTAGAGGGATGCATAATGCATTTTTTAGCTTTAAGTTGAATACGAATATAGAATGTAACTTTTAAGTCTTATATGTGTACACAGAATGGATATGGTAGCTAAAATGTATATTTTTTTATGTTCGATTGCATTTCCTGTATTGCGTTGCGATAAAAGCCAGTAAAGAGTTGTCTGTATAGTGGCATCATCCTGACACGTTAAATAGAAGGATGATCAAATTAATGATGGTCTAATATGTGGCCTGGCAGTGAGATGATTTGAGATTTAATATAAGCTGATGCTCGTTTAAATTTAAATATTCAACTCCAGCACAACTTACCCGGCGTTTCAGGATGAAATCAGGTTTATTCAAATCAGCTTTGGACCTTCCTACCACTGAGCTGTCAGAATGGGTGATCCTTTAAACTAGACTTATTACTGACATCATGTCATATCATATCCTAGCAGCGTTGTTTGTTGATCGAATCCAGTTAAGGAGAAATGACTTTACAAGCATAGAGCCCTACGTGGGTGGGCATATTTTTAATGATATTAGCAAGGAGGATAAAAATTGGGTGCAAGCACGAATCGCGGATAATACTGCGGAGAGAGTTATAATCAACCAACTTTAATTTTTATTATTTTATATTAAATTATCTCTAATAATTCCCCCACACGTTCGAATAATTAATAAAGCTCTACGATTATTAATGTTATGGATTACATTGAAATTATTTGTTATAAATTAAATGGGGCTGTGGTTAGGAATGTTATGGAATAATAGAGTATCCGTGGATGTGAATATTAAAATAAGTTTGAGTGTGAAGATACGGATGTGAATTAAGCCATGGTGGGTGCAAATCCTATGGTTACTGTTCACTTAGGGACACAGGCGCTCACTGTCATTTGTAGAAAACCCTGCGCATGCGCAATAGAGTCTAATGACGCCACGGCCACAGAAAATGTTTTTGG
>CABFOV010002587.1:0-10983 GCA_902141375.1 Timema poppense
TATTTTTCTAAATTTTTGATAAAATTAAATTTGTTTTATTTTTGTATTGAATCCCTCTAATCTAGAGTTTGGATTTACAATAGCTTATTTCTAGAAAATACACAACTCCCAGTCATCTGACCGTCCATTAATCACTGTGAAATCGGGAACCCCGATGTCATATGTTATATATTTTTCAGACACTCCAGGAGGTGAATCCGGATTTTTCAACCCAATATGTGCACTACCGACTTAGTTATCAGACACAAAAAAAATCATAAAACTTTAAATATATTAATTTCTGTCTTCTATCACAATTGCTGCCAGGGGGATGAATAAATCTACTACGGAAGAGACAGCACCAAAGAGATATATTAGTGTCCCTCTTCCTATCTCGCAACCGTGTTCCAGTTGTTTGGGGGTCGCCATAGTAACCGCTCACCACGGAGGCAGTCAGCGTATTTCATCCGCTCTATTTGTTTACTTTTCATCTAAAACTCTCTCTTGCCGGTTCTCTCTTATTTGGTGCGTTCCTAACGGAGATTAATTAAACTCATGACGAGGATCTCAGGTTTGCAAACGTCCATCTAAACACCTTACTCGAGCTTAGATTAAAACGACTTATTAATATATTCATGGCCTGAAACCTTTTAGGTTTTAATCAACCCTATTTTGTATTTTGTCACAGGTTTTGGTAAAGGGATAATCCTTAAGACCACCTGTTTTATTTCAGATATATATTTATGTAGGCAAAATTCTGGTAATATTTTTCTATTTTTTAACATATTTGATTAATTATCAATAATTTGATTTAACAAGAGAAAAAATAGTCGTTATTTGATTTACAATTATCTGTGCACACCATAATTTTATAGGATAAAATTATATGTATGTTGGTTCATAATGTTCAGTGTAGTCACCCTTAACTGAAAACAATATTGCCATAAACTACATGAGAAATTATTTATCTGAGATCCTAAAATTTCCTAAAAGAACTGTAACATTTGACAAACATTTCCTCACAAAATTAGATTGCATGATAAAAGAGTCAAACAGAAAATTTTATAGAAATTAATTAACTCATATTCAACTTATAAAAGCTTGACTGGTGTGCTCTACATCCACTCTCCCACCCCCAACTCCACCGTATAGATTGTTAGGGATAAGTAAGAACCCGCAAAAGTTTAAATGTCAAGATGATTTACTATAGTTGGCCGGTGACTGGACGATCTGGTTTCGAATTCCGTACGGGTTTAATGAGATTATGCTATCCATAAATTGTTTCCCACTCACCTTCCACGCAAATTCAAACACATTTCCTTTAAATTCCACCTTCTCAATCATTAATTCACTAGAGTAAATAATAATATAACCTGGACAACTAACGAAACTAGGCTAAAAAAAAAAGCAGGACTCGCATTGGCGAGAACAAGGGCTAAGGCGTTTGGTTTAGTTAGTAGCCTATTTATTCTAAGCCAAATATACTGAGGGCGGTTTTTTGTCTAAATGTTTTTGAGCTGCCCTCCACGCAAATGCCGGTAGAATTGTTTGAAAAATGAGAAGTATTTTGAAAGCAATCAAAATGTTATAATTAAAGCTAATACGGATAGTTAAGTTTTCTTAGATACTACTTTATCTATGTGTAATATTAGACTTATTATATTAAATAGGAATGATATGTTTCAAAATAATTTAGTAAAGAGTATTATTTATCATACAAAGATGCGTTACCATTTTTTTTTAATTAGTTTCATATAAATTTTCACTAAAACTAAATATTTAAATTACGTTAATCTACTAAGAGATGATAGTGTGTAGAAAAAAAATTAATTAATATTAATTTAATCTCATTTTGGTTGTCTGAGTATAGATATGTGATATTTTTCAATGCCTGGAATGTAATTGAACAAATTTCTGGTTGCAGCCCCGAAGAACACGGGTACAAAACAGTGCAGGTACATAAGAGCGCAACCTCGTGGTCCCAAAATAGAGCAGGCACAAAACAGCTCAAGTGTACAGCTGTACAGATGGCGCAAGCAGCCTTAACGTGGCTTTCAAGCTACTGGCATTGAGCTGTTAGGTTTGCTTAGGTTAGGTTAGAGGACAATCAGGTATCAAAGGATTAAGTTGGACAGCTGTTAATTCCAGTAGCCTACGCATTCCTGCCGCCAAACAAAATAAAGGAAACAGACACTCGACATTTTACGGCAATTAAGGATTGCGTTGTTTTTTCACCTCGATCGTTTGCGATGTTTTATACCCACGTTTCACTCGCGCCTTTATGTACTCGTGCTCTTCGGTAGCAGATTCTAAATATAGAGGTTTACTATGCTAATTAATAATCTCATGGGCTCTCACGACTCTTTAATAATATAATATCTGGATCATTGGGGTTAAATTTATTTTTTAATAAAGAGGCTGATATGACATTTCGGTTACTTTCAAGTCCCTATCATTAATAATAACGTATTAAAAATAATATACCAATGCATTTTGTTTGCATGTATGCACTCAACTAAATATGAATAACCATTATAGCCATATAATTTCATAATTTTAATATTCATGGTATTTATTATTATTAGCACCGCGTCTTACTACCCGTTTGGGTTATACGCACTTACGCTAATGTGTAATGGTAGTGTGATTGTGAGATGAAATGAAGGACCTACAGTTTAACGTGGAATCCGAACCACGGTGGAGGCCTGGCATTCCCCACATTCACAAGATGTCTTGTCAGAGGTGAAGGAAGGGTTTGGTAATCAGATAAATCTGTGCCGGGACCGAGGATTGAACCCCGGCCGCCAGTATAGAAGTCCGACACCTTACCCCTAGACCACCAGATCTCCTTCATGGTATTAATGATGAGAATTATCTACATAATGAAACGTAAATTAAATTTTACAATTTGTGAAAACTGTTTTTTTTTATGGGATCTCAGTGGGTATCAAGTTTTAGAAATAATATAAAAACCTTTTATTGTAAAGTTTTCCATATTTAGACTTTTCTTACTGTATGGGTGTTTATCCCTCTATCTGCTTGCCTCTATATATGTATGTAGATATTTTAGTTTTCTCCTATATACTCGCTTTACTCGTTGAGAGCTACGCCCCCAAACCCCCAGTGAGTTATCTATGTAAGTGGATGTAAACTAATGTAATTCCAGGGCCGTTTTTTAATAGGTCTTACCGTTTAGCTACAAGAGACCTCCAAAGTAAGGTCCGCACCAACTTTAAAGTTGCTCCACTATTTTGAATTTTTCTCGAGGGTTAGAAATAAAAATCTTTAACTTTTTGGAATTTTACCGTCAGTTACAGGATAGAATCTATAAGTTTGCCAAATTTAAAGTTTCTATCTCATCTGGAAGTGGGTAAACATTAATGTTATCGAGTGAGTCAGCCATATGGATTTATAGTAGTAAAATAACGAAAAACATTAAGTTATATTATTTTTGAAAATTTCTGAGGGGGGTTACTCTTTCTTCCCTATTTTCAAAAATTTAATTTATTAATTATTATTTTTTATGGTATTTGGGATGGCTCTTAAACCTTCCTGAAATATTTAAATCTTCTAACATATTAAGAAGCATATTATATGTAGACCCCTATGTTTTCGAGATTTAAAAAAAAAAAATCCATTTCACCAACTCCCAACAATAAGTTCAAATATGTATTATTTTGGTAATCAGAGTATTCCCACTACATTAATGGCAAATTTTAATTTAGTATCTCACTTAAAAGTTTTATTTTCTGTTAATATACCCTCTATTCCTTTTCCCAAATCCGTTTTAAAATTTAAAACAACCAGATATTTTTGTTTATTTGGAATGGTACCTTTAACTTCCTGCCAAGTTTAAGTTTTTCACCACCTTTGTTATTAGGGTGTCCAGAAAATTTCGTACAGTGACAATTGCTCCCAAGGGGTCGAGCAGGTAGGCGATCCAGGTATGGGTAAGCTTCGGTGTGATAATTGCGTAGGCCCTATGTTTAAAGGTGATTACGTTAGCTTAAGTTAGTTTAACTTGGATTAGTTTAGGTTAGGTTAGGTTAGATTAGGTTAGGTTAGGTTAGTTCAGGTTAACTTAGGCTCGCATAGGTTTTTTAATGGGTTTGTTAATGGTTCTATGAGAAAATAAGACCCCCATACCGATGGTATTATTGGAAAGTAAAAATATCCTACACGGATTTATATTCTTTATGTCAATCATTGAAATTTTCCAACGGCCATTTCAGGTATAAACATAAACAACTGTACACAATAATCGCTATTTCTTGGGTGTAAGCAATTGTCATGGTGCACAATCATCATATATTCGTAATTAGTGTGTCTATTATTTTTATAAGATTTGATTCGCCATCCCCATTTAACCAACCACAACTTTAAAGTATTAAATTTTAAATCTCGTTTGATTATCTGGAGTAGTACCTCTACTTGCCTGACAAATTTAAACTATATACCTTTTTTAATAGATCTCTCACTCCTACATAGACACTACAAAATTCCCTGATTTCCGGTACTCATTTTAAAATATCCTATTTTTAGAATTGTTTAGTTGCAAGGGGATGTCCCTTTATCAGCCTGACAAACTTACTATTTATAGGACGTTTAAAAGTATTCGAACAATCCATATGGGAGGAAGGATGGAAGGACCCGTCATTTCTACTATATCTGAAACTAAACATTTTATAAGAGCATTGATTATCAAAAACTAACTTATTTGTGGCTGCTAACCAAAATTATATTATTAAATATATCAAATAACTTATGCTATAACGCACACTTAGTGAAAATGAACACCAGACTTCTGGGTCTTAGACATGAATTCTAATCGCCAACTTAATAAATTTTAGGTGGAAGCTATTCGAAAAAAGTTATACAAGACGTATATAACAGGATAGTTTTTTAAAACAAAACTCTATTGAAATAACAGAAGAACTCCAAGTTGAGTGTTCTTATAACAAAACAGTCTGTCTATTCACAAGATAAATGTGAGGAAAACAATATGATAAATGGAGTAACTCGGAGGCGAAGAAAAATATATAGCAACGTGTTGTGGTATTTTAAAGGCGTGTTTGAACAGTATAAAATATATAAAGTATTATAATAATTGAAAATGTTTGACCTCAAGGAAACAAGGTAGGATTTAATACCTATGTCTGTCTGCACCCGAAATGATTTATGGATCTCGTTCAAGCTTTATATTTAGGTCTTATATGATCATGCCTCAAGGAAAAATAGTGCGTTGTATTCTAGCCCTTGATCATTTGTTTAAGAAAACTCGACATTTTTCACAACGTGTTTTAATCTACTTAATAGTTAAGAAATTTTGTTGTTTTTGAAACTATTGTAACAGACTATACTGGACCAAATGAGTAGGTATTTATGAATGTGCATAGCATTAATTTTCTATAGAAACGCTAGTGAAATAAAGGGCACAACACAATCGCACAGATTCTCTCATATTTTTTATTATAGCTTTGGAGAATGTTTCCAAAAAATTGTTTTGAGAATTCTATCCTTAAGTAAGTTTTCCTCATAAAAACTAACATCTTGTAAATCACTATATATATAATAAAATAGCATCAGTAACTATAATAAAAATTGACAATTTTTAAAATCTGAATAAAGGACGTTTGCCAAAGATGCAGCCAGAACATTATATTTTCCGTTTGTGTCAAACTCTTATATTTATAAAATTTAAATGTCAATATTGAACGTTTATAATATTGGTGTAGGCAATTTTATGAGGAATCTATGTACCCGCCTCATTAGCGTAGTTAGCTAACGCGTTAGTTTCGTACTGAGCTAGACTACCGAGGTTGGGGGGATAGAGGTTCGAGTCCCAGTCGGATAAATTGGGGGTGGTCTTCCTAAATGTTTTACCACTCTCCTTCCACGCAAATGTGGGTTCACATCCTCTAAAATTCACCCTTCCCAATTCCTAGCCCATTAACGTAATTAGTACTTAAACGTAAAACCCGAAAGGTTAAAAATATTTGGTACTAAATTTTTAAAAATGAAAGGGTAGGCTTTTTTTTTACCTGTTGCAAGGGCTCCTTCTGTCAAAATAAGTTTGGAAACCCCTGCATTAGGTCACTGCAATCGTTTCTCATCTGAAGTACCGGTAAACTACTTCCCCGTCTCTGTCATATAAAACTCTTATCTGTGGAACAGATGAGAGAAAGATTATCTGCGACATTAAAGGATGGAAGGAGTATAAAGTAGAGACAGAGGAGGGGAAGGTCCAAGAAGGGTTATAATGACGGTATCTGAAGGAAGGACGGAAAGTAATCTCTCTCCTAGATACCCCTTGCCAACCGTTTCATGTTATATGTCTGGGATACGCCTCGTACAGTCTCGCAGTCGAATCAATCGAACAGTTTCGAACAATTTTCTCCCCTCTAAGGTTACATCCTCATCACAGGGATTGGCTACGACCATCCTTGAGTACTTACAGGATATAGAATTTCTGTAGTTTACAAAAACGTTCTATATCCCACTTTTTTTCTCTCTTTCCCCGTTTCTGACCACTTAAAGTCCATGATAAAGAATTAAATTGAACTTTTGTCTATTTTCTTTGTTGTTTTTAGAAAAGGAAGGTATTGGAAGAGGGTTGAGAAGGAGTGGATAAAATGGGAAAGACCTTTTTATGTTTAGCCAACAACAACAACAACAATTTTATAAGGTCAGAAGGATATTAGTTTAAGAGTACCCTTATATTTATTTTAATGGGGCTAACACCTGATTCTCTTGCGATAAAAATCCGTAGCATATCTTCCTTTGAAGAGGAAATAAATCCTTTGGTCCCATGTAAATTGTGATATGTAAAATAACTCTGAAAGGTATGAGCTATGAGGAAATACCTTTCCAGGAAAAAATTGGTTGGCCGTTTCACTTTCGCTCATCGTACAGTCTCATACCCTGATATAATCAGTCGGTTCAGAAAGTGAATTTAAATACCTCAAATAAAAAACAAAAAAAACATTGGTGACCGCATGTTCTCTCTCTAAGGCGTCACTCTCGAAATTGACTTAACTGCCGAAGACGGGGGAGTGGGTTATTTTTCCTTTATAGTTTTCCAATCTACGCCATTTCAAATGCTGGTACACTCTCTATTTATTCAAACTTTCTAATCCTTAGCATATTAGTGTTAATTTAGTACAAATGGTTATGACCTGTACGGATAGCAATACGTGGTGCAAACATAAATAAATAAATTAGTTGACAAAACGAACATGTCATGTAGAAAGTTAAGAATTTTGATGTCTCATCTAGTTAATTGATTAGTTGAATCGACGATATAGGCATTTAATGAAACTAATTGAGAGGCACAAGAAACGTATAGGTTAAAGAAAAAATACCCGGACTTTCATGGAGTAATAGTGGTAAATCATTTAATAAAATACAACATCAATACACCCAACAGGAATTCGATCCCCAACCTTCCCGTCATCGACCAATATATTAGATGAGCTTGATATTTTATCCATTTACACACCGATAAGACAATGTTAGGGTTTTAGGAAATTTTACCGAATACACAATGGTGCGATTAGTTTCAAAATGAGTTTCTGTTAAGTTCTTACATTATAAATAATCATAACATATATTTGTTTTTCTTAATAAAAATGTATTTAACAGTAGTAGTGAAAAAATTAAATTTATCTGAAAATATATCTAACGATTTTGTTCATAATTGGTATTTTAAGAATATTTTATAGTATAATAAGCAAAAATTGTTGGTTTTCCTGAAATAAATTAATTTGAGGCTAGTTTACTTATGACAAAGTTGGGAACATTTAAAGTATTTTAATAATGGCCTTTGAAATTTAGTTCCTAATAAGTATTTGGTAAAAGTTTTTCCATGATTAATAATAACATATTTTTATATTTACAAATATAAATTAGCTAAGGTTGTCTTAGACATAACTGATTTTTTGAATTGTTTCTCCCAAATATTTAAGACACTTTATGATAAATTTAGTATGATTGTGTCTCAACATTTATTTTTATTTTCATCATTATTAATTTAAAGGGAGCAGTTTTATATTGACTAATTGTACTTTGGCCCCAACTCATAAGGTATTTCATAGTGGAATCAAGCAAGGTAAGTCTGCTACTTTTAAAGGAAGTGCCCGGTACAATACAAGCAATGCTATCGCTTTAATCCAAAGAAGACAGGATTAATAAATAAGATTAGAGGAAGTATTTATGCTATTTTTGTTTTGAGAGTATGAGGAAAACCACAAAGGGCTTGACATAAATACATACCCCCCTTATTGTCACTGAAATACAAGTGCGATGTGGGTTTTAATTTTTAGACCACGTGGTCACCACTAGCACACACAAAGTTTAACATCTTTACGGATTATTATTATTAGATATTAAATGCTCAAATTCTTGATTCCTTGAATCTTCTAATCGTAAAATCCTTGGCTCATCGAATCCTTGAATCCTATCTTTAGTATTCGAGATATCCGATATTAGTAAAAATCTCAAAATAGTATCTCGAATACAATTTTGAATACTTTGACTTATAATAACCATTTCAAGATTTTTTTTTTTAAAAAAAGGGACTATATAAACTAGTGTAGTTGGGAGAGTAATAAAATAAAAAATAGGACACAATTGTATTAATATAGTTAATTTACTAAATAAAAGTTTTTTTAATGATGTTGCAGATATAATAAATCAGAATATCATTTGTATGTGACACCAAAACTTGAACATTTTTTAGATTTAATCTTAACGTTTTCTCATTAACTAAATTTGTATGGTTTTAAAGATACGGAGATTTTAATTTTAATTTGAAATTTGAGAGAAAATTTAAGATTAGTATTAGAAAAGTGTATAGGATTTGGCCCATCTCTGGCTATTATGTAGTGGTACCTACTTAATATTCAATCAAATATATGCGAACTATTGAAACTAGAGCAGTGACTGATCTTTTTATTTTGTAGCCAGGTCCACAGACAAGGGATGGTCCTCAACCTCCATTAATCTTGGGGCTTGCTAGTGTCAAAGCTCAATGGAAACAGAACTTTCAAATGTGCAGTTGCTAAACGATTCACTTTTAACATGTTGGTCATAAAGCGACGATTGTAATCATAATGTGCAGTTTGCGTAAGCTCTTTGTGAGGTAGAATTACGTGACGATCGGGATTTGGTCGCTACCTGAACCTAGCTTTGTGGAAGCCGGCTGAAGTATTATTTATGTATTCGCTTTAGTTTTTTTTTAGCATCACGTCTTACTACCCGTTCGGGTTATACGCTTTAAGTACTAATTACTCTAATGAATTAGGAATTGGGTAGGTTTAATTAGAGGAAGTGAACTTGCATTTTTGTGGAGGGAGAGTGGTAAACCATTTAGGAAAAACCACACCCAGTTCACCCGACCGATATTCGAACCTCGATCTCCCCGTCCTCGGCAGTAGAGCTCAACACGACACGCGCGTTAGCCAACTACGCCACCGAGGCGGGTTATTCTATTTAGTGAATTAATGTTTAAAATTAGCTTTGTTTTTAATGTCCTTTGAGGGCACCTAGCGATCCCTCGTGTTGAAAGAATCAAGCTCTCCCAAGGATCGCAGCCATTTTAACCTAGAGGCTGTGGGTCTGGTGTATACCTTGTCTGTCTGTACCCTAGTATTATTACAGTCCTTTTCATAGGAAGGGCCTTAAAATGACATTAATAAAATATACTAAATCTACTTTCGCGTATTCATACGTCCATTTTAAGTTATCTACCGGTGTCATTTTTCATAGCTATGACATTAGGCCGCAAGCGAGCTATAACGGCCGAGCGACCGCCACATGTTGACGATTATAGTGCAAACATTTGCTGATAGAGCGTATCATGGGGTCGGTATAACGATTCCTCCGGCCATTTATCTCATTTTTCTAGACCGTAGATACTACTTATTTATTGAAATAGCACCTAAATTGTCTTCACGAGGCTGAGTTGACACCTTTTCAGACACACCTACTTGCCAGAAAAAAAAATCTTTAAGTGGCGGTATCGAACCCAGGACCTTTGGATTTGTACCCACATATTTACACTAGAAAGATAAATTTTAGAAGAGGTACACCCTATTTGCGCGCAGGATGAGAAGAAAATCATCAGGAGGATAATTACCACCTCAGTTCACCCGATTGGGATTCAAAACCCTACCTTTCCGTCAAACCACATAATACGAGACTGAAACCTTTATCCGCGTGCCCACTGGTGCGGGTAGCAGTCGTTCTTCGGGTGAATATATCTTTCTCAAAGTCTAGCCACTGTACACAAGACGGTTATCGTGACATGAAGGATGGCGGAAGGAAAGAAGGTGGTGGGGGGTACGGAGGGTCCCTGGAGTGTGCCTATTTCCCCTAGTGGTCGTCCATATCCCAACTCAACGCTGTCACACACACACACACATCCTATCAAGTATGCATAAGAGATAAAATACGCTCACTTTGGGGCCTCCGGGAAACAACCGCGTAACGACGCGTCTCGTTATGGCTCATTTGTTTTGACTTGCAGATTTGATATTTCTTTATTTTTACTTTCTCATAACAATAGAAAGTATTGTAATTGTGAAAATTTTCATCCGAGCCAAAAAATAGGACTTTACAATTTTGTTTATCCCTTGTCTTTCTTTCCCTGGTAACAAATTTAATTTGTTTGATGGAGTTTGTTCAAACTTGGTATATATATCTAGCCCTCAAATGAATGCTACCAATAGCTTATAGATGAGTGATTCTTTTAAATTGCAAATATTTTTGTAAAATGGCTCTAATGATTTTTTTAAACATAAATATTTAGGGATTATTTTATCTTCCAAATAACAATGTGTATTTGGTTTTTGGATAAAATTGTTAAAGAGTAGCTTACTGATAAGTAATTTTTGAAAATTAACAATATTTTGATAATGGTTTAAATGATTTTGTTTAAAATATGTATACAAGTGATGTTTGATATGGCAAATAAATATTTATAACTTACTGGGTTTTTTTTGGGGG
>CABFOV010002587.1:11063-22170 GCA_902141375.1 Timema poppense
GGGGGGGGGGGGAGATTCGTTTAAGGTTGGTTTAGTTATTTTTAAAATATAAATCTTTTAAAAATTGCTTTAGCTCATTGGCTCAATATGGGTATTTGCAGGTTTTTTACATTATAAATAATTACATATATTTATTTTTCAACTGACTATGAATCCTATATTAGTTAACTGATGACTTATTTTTGAAAAATTTATTTTTTATTAAAAATGGTCTAAAGAATTTATTTAAATTGGTATCATAGGAATATTTTACGTGGTAAGTAATAATGTATCTTTATGTTTCTAATATAAACTAACTTAAGGGTAATTTACTTACAACAGATTATAAAAAAATATATTATTGAAAGTATCTAGAAGAGTTCAAAATGGATATATGTGAATATTTTTTCATAGTAAATAAGATCACGTTTTTATTTTCACAAATTAAAAATAATTTTAGGGTAGTTTAAAAATAATTAAATTATTTTTGAAAACTTGAAATCTGCTAGAAAAATATTTGAACAATTCGGCTAGAAATATATATATATTTCTTTTATATATATATATATATATATATATATATATATATATATATCTAGCCAACTTGTTCAAATATAATATCATCCACCCCCACGCCCTCCCAGTTGCAACTTATATAATATATATAAAGTTGCAATCGAATGGGGGAGGGTGCAGGGGAATGCTATTTTATAGCGTGAAAAATCAATTAATAGTTTAAAACCCGCTCCCGTGGCCACGTGGTCTATAACGCGCTACTCTCGCGTTAGACTAGATTGCCGATGACGGAGAGATCGAAGTTCTAATTTCGGTCAGGTGTACCGAGGGTGGTTTTTTTCCAAAATGGTTTTCCATTCTTCCTCCACGCAAATCTGAATATTCTTCCTCTAAATATATCCTTCTTAATCCATAAAACCATAGCATAATTACTACATAAGCGTATAACCTAAACTTACAGTAAGACGCGGTGCTAAAAAAAAATCTAAAATTTATTCACAGAGTCTGAGATATGTACAGTGGCCCCATGGCTTCCTTAGTGCTGACTGACAGATCACAGCTGACACTCAACATTTAGGTATACCTAAATGTTGACCGTCAGAAGTGACAGCTGATAGACACATGTTCTTGCATATCATATGGTTCGGTCTAGGGATACATAATTTGGTCTGGTAACTTTTCAAAGCTTTTAGCTGTGAGCTGTGAGCTGTAACTCGGCACCAAAGAAGCCATGGGGCTACTGTATATTGGAACCCAAAGGCCCCGCAGACCCCAGTTTGAAAAACGCTGATTGTTTGCTTGGGAATGAATAATAGATACTTTTTTGATTAGTGTTTGAAGTATTGAACCGACTAGTTATATCAGCACATGACTTGTAATTTAAGAGTCAATTTACCATAGTAGTGGGTGGTAGCTTACAGCTAGAAGAAGGTGTAAGAAAAGTTTAAAAGAAAAACATTATTAAAAACAAATAGTTTTTTGTTAAAGTCTTGTCTGCCAAAAGTGACACCAACTCAACATATGGTTTTGCAGATCATTTGGTTTGGCGTGTGTATAGGCCTATATGAGAATATACCTGGTAACTTTTACAAGTTTTCAGTGAACTATACTCCTACCATAGATGGGGTATAACTTAAATCTAAAAATACACAACACCCAGGCCCCCGGCCGTTAACTCATCACTGTGAAAGGGGAAAGCCACATTTCTTCAATGATAAAATATTCGGCCATGCCGAGAATCGAATCAAGTACCCGTCTGAAACAAGATGTTGGATCATAAATATAACGGCACTACCCTTTGATTAAATTTGTGACCTGCAATTGTCATTTTTGATAGTATTATCACTATCTATAAGATAAAACTAATTTTATGCTAAAATTATATCAATGTTGTTCACAAAATAATATGTTATATGCTTTAAAATTATATTCCTATAAAAATTAGGTTTTGTATATAAACTTGGATATATGTAAACACTTACCATCTTAATCTATACTCTGATTTTCTTATGAACGGACAAATATGAAAGCTAGAAAATTTTGCTTGATCTACTTTCACTTATTCAAACGTCACTATTGACAGATGTTATACAAATTTATAAAATAATATTAATAATATAATAGTGAAACTATATAAATTTTGACCACAGAAAATAGATTTGCCTTTTATAATATATGATTAAAATTTCCTATCTCAAGAAAATCAAAGGACACATATAATAAAAGCTGGACTAAGTTAGCTGAGAAAAGATTATATAAAGGCCCTTGGCCCTGTTAATTGCAAGTCTCAAACCTATTTTGTGAGATGGTGGGCGGGAGGTTGAAAGGCGTGGTGTGGCTTCACAACCGACCAAAGTATCCTTCCACGCCAACAAGAATAGATGGATCACAGAAAACGTAGATGGCGTTAGCTACCAGACAGGTCTTGGGAAAAAATCATACGTTTGGAGATATCAGTTTTCCCGAGAACAAGTGAAATTTTTATATTAATATTTTCAACACCTCTTCTAAGATAATGTATCAATGTTTATTAGGTGTTACATTTTCCTATTTTCCGTTAAGCAGCTAGCTGTTTTATATTGAAAAATGACAAAATTATTGATATTTAATCACTTTTAAATTATATAGGAGATGTGTNGTGTATATAAAAAGTATAACATAATCAACATGCTCCTAGTTTTGAACAAACCGTTTCCAAAAAGAAAGTTGCAAAACAATAAAAATTGTTGAAGATAACAGTTTGTCCCCATGGCTCTGCATTTCCACGCCAAATGAAAAGGACCAATCGCCTTAACGACATTGGCTTTGTGGATATTTCGAAGATATTTTACGAAGAGGGTTTTACCTTAACTTGACGCACCTAAGTAGTCCAAGCACTATCACACTTGGACGCCAATGTACAAAATAGAAAGAGAGGGAAGAAAATGAAAAGTCCACCCTGATAGGGCTCTTTGTGTACTGATAACACTTTCCCTCTTCCTCTGACGAATATATACAGACACTTTAATATTTGTGTCTTGAAAACATTGATTGTTTTTTAATTTAACCCTTTTTTTTGTTTCCTATTATAGATAGACATATTCTACCAAGGAACTTTTTAATCTATATCCTGGCAGGAAGATTTCCACAAGCCATTTTCACGACCAAGCCAAATATCCTAAGTTGTAGAAGATTTATAAAAAACTTTTACAAAAAATCTATTTAAAGCTAAAAAAAATTATACTGTAGGAGTATTTTTATAGTTATTTAAGAATATATTTTTTTGTTTCAACTTTATATCTTTAAAACTCAGAGAGTAAAACGTACAGTCACTTACATGGGAAATCTTATCTTGACCGGCCGTGGCTTCGTATCTAGGCAACGTCATTAATCCGATAAAACTTAGCCTCAATAAACCAAATTCACTATGCCACGAAGCTAGTCACATTTTAATATCGGTTGTACCTCCATTAAAACAAATCCGTGCATATGGTTATTGTAGCTACACAAACATTACTTTATGTTTCCAGTGTCGTCTGATGTTTGTTTGTACACTCTGGTTTCAGTTAGCTGGTTACCCAGAGACTTATTTAATTCCGGGACAAACACAATGAAAGAGAACGCCAGGCAGGTAGTTTAGCATTTAATTCAAAGATAGCAAACCTAATTTCACAACAAGAATGTATTCTCAGCTTTGATGGTAACAGAGCCCGGAGTCCTAAAATAAGTTAGTGGAAATTCTAACGACAGAACTATTATGTATAAGCCAATATTGTTATGTCCCATCAACATGCTTTAGTGTATTAATCACAGCTTGTGAATGTAATGCCAGGCCTCTGCCATGGTTCGAATTCCACGTTAAACTGTAGGTCCTTCATTTCATTTCGCAATCACTCTACCTAGTAAGACGCGGTGCTAATCATAATAATAATAACACACATCATTGACTTATTCATATTTTTTTAATCGGCGTCCTGTTAACCATTTGAGTTATACGCTTATATTCTAATTGCACAAATTATTTTAGTGATGATAAAGGTTATATTTATAGGAATTGTAGCCGTATTTGTGTGGAGGCAAAGTAGAAAAACCAGTTTAAAAAAACTTCCTCAATACACCTGACAGATTCAAACCTCGATCCCCATGCCATCAGCAGTCTAGGCTATTATTAGAGTAGCGCCTTAGAACATGCGGCCACCGGAGTGGGTTATTTGTATTCATTCAGTAGAGAAATTTAGGGCATTTTCACACCGGGACACCGGTATCTATCACAAGTGTGTGAAAGTGTGTGTGCGTACATATCTCATAATCCATTTTTGGAAGATGAACACTTTTTTTGGCAATAAATTTTGAAAAGAAAGATTCCACCAAACAAAAATACAATGTATGTATAAGTATTGAATGTAATAGATGTTTATTAAGTATTGTTTTCAGGCCTGTATTAAGTTGATGGGGTTACTAAATATTTATCTTCAGCCAGCGGTGAAAATTGATGATCAAATTTGGCTTTTGGGATTAAAAGCGTTGGACCCCCGATCCCCCTTCCTGGTCCTACCAATAAATCATCGCTCTCTTATTTCACTGGATTATCTGTGACAGGGAGTTCTGGGTTCAAATCCCGGTAGAGAGATTTTTGTTTTACCTAAATATTTCCTCCTCTTCCTCCAAGCAAATGTTAGAACATTTCCTCCTAATTCTATCTTTATCAGCCCTACCTCACTGAAATAGTTAATGTATGTGAATAATCCAAACGGAAGACGCAGTGAAAAAGAAAAGGTGGTGGGTAGGGGGGGGGGGGTAATTAACCAGTTAGTCCAAAGCCTGCGATATTTTTTTAAAAGAGCTGTTAAGCTGTTAAGTGAGGAAATATCAGATGCTCCGACAGATATTTATTGTGCTAATTAAGCCGGTGATTTTTTTTTTTTTTGCGTGGAAGGAAAACAGCTTATTTACAGGTTGTTAAAGTTATTTCTGGTAGATAGATAACTTCTTTAACTACAAAGTTAATATCAACAAATATTTTATTTTATGTTTAAACCTGTTTGTTAAGATTTTATAGACGCTTAATTAAATAGTGAATATGTTGCAAATAAATTTATAAGGGTTGATCATGTTTTGGCCCCAACCCCCTCAGTTGTATTCTTATTTTGTTGAATAATTCCTCAAATAAATATTTGTTTTCAAAGTATTCACATATTGGAACGATATTTTATTTTGTTTTAAAAACAAATACATTTTTATTTACCTTGACAAAAAAAATCTTACAGTGCATGAAGTATTTTGAGCTATGACTTGATGTTTTATATAAATTCAAGAGGATAACTCATTTAAATATTATTTCAGAAAAAAGTAATGGCTACCTTTTGTAAATTAATAACTTAATTTAAGGTTTTCTTCATGTTTTAACAATTTTTTTAATAAAACCGAAACATTTTTAAAATTCTCAACCTCTAAGGTTTTCTAAATAATACCTGCAGATACAATTTTTTAACGCGAGCTATTATTCTTAGGTTTAAATTTGAAATATTTGTTTTATGGAACATTCAGAATACATTTATAACAAAAACTAGAATGTACGCTTTATTTTAAAAATTGTACGTAGGCATTTTCAATGTAAAAAATCTGCCACAGACAAAATTATGAAGATAATTTTCTTCTCTTTTACATATTGTGTTTTATCGATATAACTGGCGGTGTGTGACTACAAAGAATTTCCAGTCGAATGCATGAACTTCAGAGTATTTTTTTATTTAAAAACCAGTTAATCCATATGAATACCAATACTATCGCGTCTTAGGGACAAGCCATTAACTTTGAGAAAAATCGTTCTAAAAATAGTTTAAACATTTTAAAATTTTCTTAAAACTTCCCCAAATACAAAGTTAAACACTTAACGCATCAAATATTTGAATATCATATTTATGAGAAAGCAAGAAAGCTTTCCCTAACTTAGATAATGTATAAGAAGTTTAACGTGAAATTAGGGGATTGTGAGGAGGAAGGTTATTAACATAATCTAAATATATCATCCACTAACAGATTTGGTAGGGTAAATATTTTGAACCACAAATTTTGAAAAACTTAGTCCATTAAAGATAAAAGTTAATTTTTAATGCTTAGTAAATAAAATTCACCAAATGTAGGTGTACACTAAATTACTTCACCCCTTTCTCAGGAGATCTTAGTCTTATTTTCAGACAGGGGAAACTATAATGTGTTCCTCCGTCCATTCCATACCCCCACAGTACACCCCCCCACCCACCATTGATACGATATCACGATGTTTCCTAAACCGAGTTACAAAAAGGATTTCAGACGGTCCCACTTTCTTTGACTAATCATTTAAAAAATTTAAATATTTGAAAGTTTTATAGACAAGTAAACGCAGATTTATGTTTAATGTACTGTACACTCCGTTTAGACTGTGAGGTAGCAATCTTTTTGGCTGGGTTGCACGCTTATTTACTAATTACGATAATAACATGAAAGGAATGAGGTCTTCAGCTCACAGAACTACTAGTGAGATTGTGATAACGATAATAACATGAAAGGAAATGAGGTCTTCAGCTCACGGAACTACTAGTGAGATTGTGATAACGATAATAACATGAAGAGATGAGGTCTTCAGCTCATGGAACTACTAATGAGATTGTGATAACGATAATAACATGAAAGGAATGAGGTCTTCAGCTCATGGAACTACTAGTGAGATTGTGATAACGATAATAACATGAAAGGAATGAGGTCTTCAGCTCACGGAACTACTAGTAAGTTTGTGAAAACGATAATAACATGGAGGTAGAAAGGTTTTCCGTTAACAGAACTACTGGTTTTAATATATTGATGGATTATTTTCATATCATAAGGCATTATTTATACTTAGTATATGTATATTTAAAAAGAGTCAAATAATCGTATATTTACTAATGCTATTTATTTAAATCATTGACTTGCATCCCGCATGTAATCTGAAATGTATCAACCTCACTCGTTACATTAGAGTGTAATCAATTAGTGGCGACAGGCTAGAAACGTCGCTGACTCTTGAGTGCGACGGAGCTTCAAGGGTCTACAATTGTTTCACCTGTTCGTGACGTCGCGCCTCATGACGTCATTACCATTTACCCACATCCATCACGTCACGGTGATGCTGGATGAACACTTGACCTTTTACTTGAGTTGAGAGAGTTCGTTTGTATTGGATAGTACAGCGCAGTACATAAAACTTGAAATATGAGCTCATTGATTTTTTTTAGTACCTATTGGTAAGCTAAAATGTAATGGCAAGGTGATTGTGAGATGAAATGGTGGACCTAGAGTTTAACGTGGAATCCGAACCATGGTGGAGGCCTGGAATTTCCCACATTAACAAGTTGTGATTAATACAAGTCTTGTCAGAGGTGAAGGAAGGGTTTGGTAATCAGATAAATCTGTGCCAGGACCGAGGATTAGAGCCCCGGACCCTCATCACATAAGTCCGACCGACACCTTACCCCTAGACCACCAGGAGGTCAGCCGCTAGCTTATATAAAAGGATTAATAAAATAACAATACATCAGTTCAAAATAGAAAAACGTGTCAATTTTAATACATACAATCATATCTTGATCTATTAATAAAATATTATTTTGTCAAACTCGTTAGAAAATTTACTATTTGACTGTTTAATGTCGCACCAGGCTACTTTGCCCCAATACGTTTTTTTGGCACTACGTCATTCTACATGTTTAGGTTTACGCTTATGTACTAATTACGTTAATGTGCTAGGGATAAGAAAGGCTATATTTAGAGAAAGTGTACGTGAATTTACGTGAGAGAGTGTGGAAATACAGTTAGTAAAAAATACCCTCAGTGCCACGACTGGGATCGGATCCCGATCTCCCTGCCTTAAGCAGTCCAGTCCAACATGAGATTATCGAGTTATACCATGTGGCCACCAAAGTGGGTTTTGCGTATTTTTACCCGTTCGGTTTAGACGCTTATGTACCAATTACACTAATGGTCTTATGGATTAATAAGGTTACAGTCATAAAAAGTGTACCCGCATTTGCTTTGGGGTAGAGTATAAAACTGTTTTGGGAGAAAAAAACTCGGTACACCCGACCGAGATTCGAGCCTCGATCTCACAGTCATCGTTCATCACCGTCTAGTTTACCGTGAGAGCAGCACCTTAGATCATGCGGCCATCAAATCTGGTTTCAATATGATAAAATTGATGGCTTATCTAATTCGCCATTAAACTCCTTACACTTTGTTAAAGTGTATTTTTAAACTGTTAATATCCATA
This sequence comes from Timema poppense, assembly GCA_902141375.1. Taxonomy (NCBI): domain Eukaryota; kingdom Metazoa; phylum Arthropoda; class Insecta; order Phasmatodea; family Timematidae; genus Timema; species Timema poppense. Next base: position 19,324 of record CABFOV010002587.1, read on the forward strand.
CAGATATATTGTTTAAGTTTTATCTCTGATAAAAACGTTAATAACAACTTAAGGTCATATATATATTAGAGATTCTGACTCAGCCAGTCCCCCATTGGATTTGACCCGTTAGTTATTCGTACACTGGACCGTATTTTTAAACTAGTCTCGGCAGCCAACAAATATTCATGGTTGCAATTTTGTATATATACTCGCTTTGTTCGTTGGGGGCTCCACCTCCAAAATCCCAGTGGGTTTTCTTTGCAAGTGGATGTAGGCTAATATAATTCTAGAGTCGTTTTACGATAAGTCTTACCGTTCAGCCACAAGAGGCCTCCTAAGAAAGGTCCGCACCGACTATAAAGTTGCTCCGCCATTTAGAATATTTTTCGTGAGTTAAAAATATTTTTTTATTTTATTTTTTGAAATGTTCTAGTCAGTTAGAGGCTAGAAGCTATAAGTTTGACAAATTTCAAGTTTCTATCTTATCTGGAACTGGGTAAACGTTAATGTCAGGGAGCAAGTAAGCCATGTGGCTTCATAGTAGTATAATAATATAATAATATAAAATTATATATTTATATACAGTTGAATAACATTGTCAGTTCAATGTCAACATATATGAAATAGTAAACAAGCTCAGTACATTGACATTCATATGATTTTTATACTAATAAAGGTGACCTGGTGGTCTAGAGTTAAGGTGTAAGACTTTTGTGCTGAGGTTCTGGGGTTCAATCCTTGGTCTCGGCAGAGATTTATCTGATTGCCAAACCCTTCCTTCACCTATGACAAGATGTGTATTAATCACAACTTGTGAATGTGGGGAATGCCAGGCCTCCACCGTGGTTCGGATCCCATGTTAAACTGTAGGTCCTCCATTTTATTACACAATCACCTTTCCATTACACATTAGGTCAGTCGGGTGTGCTGAGGGTGTGTGTGTGTATATATATATATTTATTACATACATATATATAGTAGAACTTATTTAATTTGAAGTCCAAGGGTTATCTAAAAAAAATCAAATCATCCAAAATTTTAATTATCAATTTTTTATGAATATTTAGGCATCTGATACACAAACTAATCTCAAAATATGCTAAATATGCACATACAAAATTTATAATGTATATAGCCCTATTATATAAAACGCACATACACGAAAAATAAAGAAAAATGTAAAAATAAAATATTAAAACTTGTAAAAAATAAAAGAACACAAAACTTGCATACTTAAAATCAATTTTAACCACTAGATTTGAAAGAAATAGTTATATTGGTGTGTTACAATTTGATTGTATTGACACAATAGATAAAATCTTGAAGTTCACTGATTGTAATAAAAAAAATTGTCTTTTACATCTGGTTGGGATTCAGTGAATTTTATCAGGTTTTTCATCATTGTAAGTGCTCCAGAAGTGGATGGTATTAGTTCTTCCACTTGGATGTCTCTGCTATCTTCTTCATCAGTGGGTTCCTCGATATTTTTGTTATTAACTTCTTCAAGATTCTCTCCATCTGTCAGCGTTCCACCATCGTTAAAATAGGTTTTAAATGAATAGAAACTTGAAAAACTTAACAATGTACAGGATTAGAATCATCCAAATATTTCATTCCAAAATTAAAACTAAATGTTGATATTTTTTTATCAATGATATAGATAGAAGTTTCATGGGGAGTTAAGGTGGGTTCAAACTATCCAAATCATATAAATATATATATTTTTATTTTTATATATTTATATATATATTTATATTTATATTTATATATATATATGCCAATAAACAATACTCAAGAAAGTGCAAAGGGAAAAGCATACCTTGAGAGGTGAATTGATTGGAATACCATGCCATTCCCCTTATCGGTGGGCACATGAACTAAGATGTCAGACTCTTCTAGTTTGGTTTTCCTGTGACCAGTTACACTCATATGTACCAATTACACTCCGTGGTATAGTGGTCATATAGTTCCTGGATACAGATCCAGAGGCCTCGAATTCGATCCCTGATGCTTCTAAAATTTATCTGTGGAGCAGTGGGTCTGGAATGGAGTCAACTCAACATCGTGAGGACAAATGAGGATATTCTTGGATATATGAGTAAAAGCTTCGCTCTTTAAAATTGTGCTGACCACATGACACCCTCTAACCGCAAAGGTTGGCACCACCATCGCTAACGGTGGTGGCCGCTCGGTCGGTATAGCACGTTTGCGGGCTCACACCATGGAGCGTTAGTGATAAGTAATATTGAATTTTTAAAGTAAGTGCACCCGCATTTGTGTAGAGGAATATTGCAAAAACCACTTAGGAAAAACATCTTCAGAACACCAGACTGAGAATCGAACCCCGATCTCCCCATTATCAGTGGTCCATTCTATTGCAAGAGTGACGCCTAAAACCACATTACCACCTAAGCGAGTATCATACCTTTATAATCAATAGCTAAATAAAACTAATTATAATCATATTTCAATGTTAAACGAAGCGGCCGATATTTCCCACCACCAGAGCGCCGATATCAATCGAATAAGGTCATGAAGAGGGATAAGGTGAAAGGTCACGTATAACCTAATACTCCTGTAAATACAGCCCCTAGCGGAAGGAACGGAAGTTGAGTGAAATGGGGACGGGTGTGAGAATCGGGTGCTTGGTGGAGAGGGAAGATGTGTAAGAATGCTTTCAGATATCTGCAGCCGAGTCACGGCGTGTATTCAAACGTACCCCCCTGTTCAACTTTGACAAGAAAGGGAGGTGGGGGGGGAGAGGGGGGGGTGTTGCCTCTGGGAAATCTCGGTGGAAGAGTTGAGGCAACTAAAATTGGTACCTGACCTGTCACGCCCGGACGATTCTAACACGTTTAAGTACGT
>CABFOV010002587.1:22296-35778 GCA_902141375.1 Timema poppense
CTCCTATTCCCTTACCAGCTTCACATTCCTAGTGAGTCTTCGACCCAAGGGTTGCTACTGGGCAGGACTATTATGACCATTCGACTCAAAGTTGGTTGCTACCGCTAGTTAGCTTCACTTTCGAGGGAAAAATAGCGTTTGGGTTATTATGACCACCACACTTTTTTGTATCGTCTGCTAGTTTTAGCTTCGACTTTGCTTCTAGCGTCAACGTACAGAATAAAATCAATTTGCATCAAGTGTTGGCAACACTTGTCCAAAGAAAGGTAAGAAGGTATAAGCTAAAAATTAAAAATTCAAGAATGTTGGTATTCATGGCTGAACATTATTATTCATTTATTTTATTTTCCCAAACAGTTGATTAAAATTCACAATATTTGCAAGAAAGATTTAACCTAGCATAATTTAATAATTCTCTTGCGTCATTTTGTTTGCCTACGGTTTGAAATGAAAAAAACACTAGGGGTACATTATTCAATAGACACAGCATGTTTTAGTTACACAATGTGAAACATGCATTCAAATAGTAATGTCACACGGGGAAAGGAATTATTATGAGAAGTTGACCAATAAATATTAATAATATTTAGCACCGCGTCTTACTACCCATTCGGGTTATACGCTTTAAGTACTAATTACTCTAATGGATTATGAATTGAGAGGGTTGAATAAGAGGAAGTGAACCCGCATTTGCGTGGAGGGAGAATGTAAACCCATTTAGGGAAAACCACCCCCAGTTCACCCGACCGAGATTCGAAACTCGATCTCCCCGTCCTCAGCATTCGAGCTCAACACGACAAGCGCGTTAGCCAACTACGCCACCGAGGCGTTGACCAATAAAGAAACAATGTTTTTTTGTAATATGTATGCTTTACGACCCAATGCTTTATTCTTCATATATTTGTGTTGATACTGGAACAAATGTAGTATGTTGTGTGAAGATCTTAGAAAATAAAACTAGTTATTTAAAGTTGATGAAAGCATTCAAGAACTCCCAAAAATAATGTTTACATTGGATATTTTCGACAACTTAAAATCAAAACAATGGGAATTTATACCCAGTAGGCCTACTAAGTTAACAATAAAGTGTACGAGGGGGTGGTTTGGATGATTAAAAATAATAAAATGAATCTTTTATTTAAAAGGAATTCTTGAGATTTTATTTAAGTGATTAAGAATATAAGGCTATTATATTTCTTTATAATGAGTTGTTTGCAATCTATTCCCTTCAGGATAACTAAGTCTGACTACTAACTATCGGTTTCAGATAAATTTAGTAAACCTGTTATGATTAAAAAACCTAGGCCTAAACATTAAACTAGGGCCTATTTTGGTTAATTCCAGTCTTGGATGCAATATTTCATAGGTCTACAACTCACATTAATGTGGATAGTAATTACTACTGTATGTACTATTCAGTTTAAATAGGATTTCATTATTAAAATTTTGTTGAGTCGTATTAAACAAATTAGGCCTACATATTTATTGCTTTGCCAATTAGTCTGTCCACGTGTTTTACACTAATAGGGTATAGATGATAAAGGTTGAGTTATAGAATAAAAGTATTCGGATTTGTGTAGACGGAGAGTGAGAAAACCTTTAGAAAAATAAAACCACTCATCACACCCAGCTAGGATTCACATCCCAACCTCCCCATCATTGGAAAATTAGATCAAAGAGACTAACGTATTGGTCAATGTTGCCCCATGAGGTGAGTCAACAGACTACTAACATACCAAATATATGTATGCCTAAGTAGCCTCCAACTACTATCCTGCGAGCAATTAATATTAATATTGGAATGTCCCATTTATCTGTATGTTGATAGTGAATAATAATTAATTTTGATAGCTTATGTTTCAATAAAAATATTTTAACATTCAGTGTAAGCGTACTATCCCCACTCTTGGCCTACATTATGATATAGCCCTAAGTTAGATTATGTGAAAAACACACAAAAGGTTTTGAGATTTTTATATAGGGCTAATGAGATGGCAAGTTTAGATCAGATAACACAAAACACCTTATAAACTACAAAACCTAGCATACATAATTTAGTAACATAAACCAAAGGACAAGTAAAATTTCTGCGCAACTTAGCGTCTCTCTACTAGGAAAATATTTGCTCTCGCAAAGTGGTCGGCCATAATAACTTTTGACGTAAAGTCAAGCGTCTCTCTGCTAACGGTTGCAAACTCGTTTTGCGTCGTGGTCATAATAGCTCTGCTGATGTCCTCCCCATCCATCTGGGGCCTGTTAGTGCTGCCCACACAATCTGGGAGAGAAAAAACATGTCCTAGGGAAGTCCCGAAATTACTCTAGTCTCCCGTTGCTTTCTGTACTGGAGTTCTATGATCAAGCTAGAAAGAGCCTATTAATTTTCCAGGTAAGTTATTTTCACATAGTTGGTATCAGTGGTCTTGGGGTTAAGTGCTTGCCACTGGACCCGATATTCATGGGTTTAAACCTAGCTGAGGCCAAAAGATTTTTCTTGAGTAATAAAAATCCGTAATACAAATTCCTTCGGAGGCAAAGTAGATCAGTCGTTCTCGTGTCGATTGAGGTATGTAAAAGAATCCTGGAAGGTATGTTAACATACAACATATAACAAAATTGGTAGGCCATTTCTCTCTCGTTCATAAAAAAAAATCTCGTTTCCTGATATAATTAGCTCGGAAAGTTCTCGTTAAATTCCTCAAAAAAATAAAATATACTTCTACATTTCTTTCAGGTTTCCTTTACATGCCACGATCGATATGGAAACGACAGATCTACTTTTCCTCCGAAGAAAGTTGAGCTACGGATTTATATCACTCAGGTCGGTGACCTGGCGGTCTAGGGGCAAGGTGTCAGACTTCTATGCTGGCAGCCGGGGTTCGATCCTCGGTCCCGTCAAAGATTTATCTGACTACCAAACCCTTCCTTCACCTCTGACAAGACATCTTGTGAATGTGGGGAATGCCAGGCCTCCACCGTGGTTCGGATTCCACGTTAAACTGTAGGTCCTTCATTTCATCTTACAATCAACCTACCATTACACATTGGCGTAAGTGCGTATAACCCGAACGGGTAGTAAGACACGGTGCTAATAATAATAATAATAATAATAATATATCACTCAGTAAAAATACGTCAACTTCAGCCGGGATTGAACGCACGAACGTCGAATGTTGAGATGAAAACTTTACCTCAATATCGCCGAGGCACACGGTTATATTAAAAGGACTGTATTTTTTTAGAGAGACAACCACTATAGTGAAATCATTAGCCATACAACGTTTTTGCCATATAAATGGCACTTACCTGCTTCGATGGCCACACGGACTATGGCAGAGGTTTCCGACTGAAAAGTGACCAAGGGGTACAAGTGAATCCACGAGTTTATTGGTGGGCTGCATTATAATCGGGTAATTTTTTTTTGTCAAGTCATACAAAAATGATCAAAGTTATTTAGTTTGTGAAATAAATAAGAATTGTAAATTTAAACATGTTTGGTTACATACCGTACTAACGAATTTCCCGACTAAAATATACTATCTTTGTTACGTCAAAATAATAAATCAGATGTAAGGAGGATATAAACAGGAACATCAGTTGGAGCTTTCCCAAGCAGGTAAAAACTTTACGTTTCCCGTATAGAGGCATCAATTTTATCCCTATAAATTACTTTCCCAAGAAACTTATTGGGCCACTAAAAGAAAGGCACCACCGGCCACAAGTTGGTAACCCTGGTCTAGGCCGTCAATCTCATGTTAGGCTGAATCTCCGATGACGAGGAGTTTGGGGTTCGAATCCCGGTGTGTTTTACCGAGTGTGACTTTTCCCAAATGGTTTCCCACTCCTCGCAATTGTGTAAACTTTTCCTCTAAAATTCTACCTTCTTTATTCGCATTCACTATGTGTAGGTTTCTTGTTTGTTTTGTTGTTTCTGGTATTTTTTTAGCACCGCGTCTGACTATCCGTTCGGGTTTTACGCTTACCTACTAACTGCGCTAGTGGTTTTAGGGATTAGGAAGGTTTTGTTTAGAGGAGTTAATGTACCCCACACTTGTGGGGAGGTAGAGTGGAAAAGCATTTTGGTAAAACCAACCTCTGTACACCCGACCGAGATTTGAACCTCGATATCCCAGTCATCGGCAGTCTAGTCTACTGCGAGATTAGCGCGTTAAACCGTGCAGCAAGAGAAGTGGGTTAATTTTTAAAATTAATGTATAAGTATTATCCGAACAGGTACATACGCTGTGAAAAAAAACACATTATGTTAATATTATGTGGACAATAAATTGATAAAGTGTATCTAGTTTTGAAGGCTAACGTATTTGTGTTCAGTCTCTACTTCGCACTTGTGTTGTTTTTTTATCGGTTTGGTCATATTTGTCCGTGTACAAGCAACCACTACAAGTGAACCCTAGGTCTGGGAGAGGTAGTGTGGAAGCGGGAGGGGAGGGGGAGCGACCAGGAAGGGGGAGGTTATTGGCGGAATGAAAACAGAGTGAGGGGTGAATCAATATGAGATACGGGGCAGAGTTTAACGACCACACACATAAACCCTGGCTGACCCTCAACTTTTTAGTTAGAATATTAGATTTTACTTAATAGTGCACGAGAACCGCCACTTAACGAATCCAAGGTAGTATTTCTAAAAGTAGAAGTCAATAATAATAATAATTATTATTATTAGCACCGCGGCTTACTACCCGTTCAGATTATACGCACTTACGCTAATGTGTAATGGTAAGGTGATAGCGAGATGAAATGGAGGACCTACAGTTTAACGTTGAATGCGAACCACGGTGGAGGCCTGGCATTCCACACATTCACAAGTTGTGATTAATACACGTCTTGTCAGAGGTAAAGGAAGGGTTTGGTAATTAGATAAATCTGTGCCGGGATTAGAAGTCTATTAAATTTAATAAAGTATGTTTTTAGAAAGGAACTAATTTATTAGAATCTAGTATTTGGGTGGTTTGCAAGAAACGATCGGAAACCGTTTCGATGGTCAAATGAGATAAACTTTTAAGGCGTCAATCACTCTTGCAATAGACTGGACTTCAAATTATGGGAAGATCGGAGTTCGAATTCTGGTCAGATGTACTGGGGGTGTTTTTTCCTAATTGGAAGTTTTATCTGTCTCCATGCAAGTACGAGTGCACTTCCTTTAAATTCAACTTATGCGTATTGCTTGAAAAGGTAGTGAGGTTGAGTGACAAAAAAAAGTAGTAGTGTATGAGAGCTAGACTATTGTTAGTGTACTTTTAGAGTTAGAGTAGATAGTTCTAGTGCTAAAATTTGATTTAAAAAAAAAAATTAAAATGGTTTTACATTCTCCCTCCAAGCAAATGTCGGTACACTTAATCTAAATTCAACACTTCTCCATCCGTAACATCTTATATTAATTAGTACATAGGCGTATAAGTGGATCATATAGTAGGAAGGACGGTGTGTCTAAAATAAAGGTGAATAGACCTATTTACTAAAATAAATGTCACAATAAAATCGCATATTCTTTTTCATTACGCATATTATACCTTGGAAAATAATAAAAATGCAGTTATTTATAAATATAACGTTTATATATATATATATACTATTTCTGGCAATATGGTTATATTATTTATCAAATAACATGAATAAATACAATTCTGCTAAGAAAGATTTATTTAAAAATATACTATTTTTTTGTAGTCAACATTGATAAGATTTTACTTTATTAATATCGATACTTCATAAGTATTGATAATATCTATTAAAAAAAGTGCCAGGTTCAGATCAGACGACTTTATGTATACATGTATGAACATTATTTTAGTAACTTTTAAAACCATCAAAACTATTCCTTCTTATCTAAATCAGAGTACATTTATCAACTGTATAGATAAGAAGGAATAGTTTTGATGGTTTTAAAAGTTACTAAAATAATGTTCATACATGTATACATAAAGTCGTCTGATCTGAACCTGGCACTTTTTTTAATAGATATTATCAATACTTATGAAGTATCGATATTAATAAAGTAAAATCTTATCAATGTTGACTACAAAAAAATAGTATATTTTTAAATAAATCTTTCTTAGCAGAATTGTATTTATTCATGTTATTTGATAAATAATATAACCATATTGCCAGAAATAGTTACATATCATTGTTGCAAAAGATATTTGAATTGATTTGAACGTTTAAAAAAAAGAAAGAGTGTGTTACATATTTTGTGAAAACGTGAACTAATCCGCAAACCTTTGATGCCCAATAGATGTAATTAAAACATTAAAAATTAAATGTCCCTTATTGGTAATACGATTTCCGAGAGGATGGATCAAATATTCCGGAAAGTAGCAATGTTAATCGGCATCCACGCCAACATGTATATAAAAAAAAAATTGTTGCCTGATCAATGGTAAAATAATAATACAATTTTCAATAAATCTATAATTAAAAGAGCAGTTTAATTTTAAAATTAATTCCGTGCATTTTCCAGAAAGTTTTGCGTATACAGTTTATTCGTTAACTTTAAATAGTGTTCGAAGATAAAATTGCCAAAATCATCGCAACTTTTTTTTATAAATAAACTATTTTTCGAAAATTGGTTCATCAGTAAATACATTTTCCTAAGATAAAAAAAAAATATTTTATCATTCATATGAAATAACATTGATATTTAAATTTTAGCAAAACTGATAGATTTATTATATACACGAGTATATATATAAATTTCAATTTTCAAACATCAGTTGTAAGTAAAACACTACCTAGAAATGCATTTGGAACAAAATTGATAGGGAAATTTTTGAATAATATAAGCTTTTCAAAAATCTCTCATTGTTCAAAATCATTATTTGGTCTTGAGCTATGGGCAATAAATCTTTAGACAATGACTTATTATTTTTCATTGTTTTGTATAGGCTAGCAATAAGATATTTTAACGTTAATATTATTATCTCAATGTACAATGATTTAACTTGACTTTATTATTCAAATTTATCCTACCAAACAATCTAACAAATTCAACAATGATAATTTTTTTCTTAAAACTCTTCTAAAATCTTTTAAATCAACGCACTACAATATGATTTATGCTCGTCACTTAATCATAACTGACAAATGATATTCTCTCACATTTAAATGAGTACTTATTACGGAGTAAAAATACATGCAATGTAATAAATCAACATCTTTTTTTGAAATCTATTCTTTCTTATTATTGATAATTATAATTCACCTTATTAAAATAAAATGTTCTTTAAAAGTTAAAAAATATTTATTAACACCAGTTTAGTTTCCTTCAGCAACAAATCAAACGGTTGCAATGTATTTGAAATAATCGCTTATAAAATTGTTCAAGTCTTAAATCCTGAGTGGACATGACTGTACAAAATAAAGTGGGTTGGAGCTGATTTTCATTTAATAATTACGTTCCTCGCAAAGGTTTGCCTGGGCCCATTTCTAGCTTGAATAATTTAAAACTGAACTTGATTGAATCGCTCCCGTATCGGAGCACTGTCCTGCGCTCTTGATAAACAAACCGGAGTCGGAATATTATTGTTTAGGGACAGATGTCGTTTAAGGCCCTTGGCCATGTCAAGTGCAAGTCTAAAACCTATTTTGTGGGATATTGGGTGGGAGGGTGAAAGGTGTGGTGTGACTTTACAACCGACCAAAGTATCCTTCCGCGCCAACAAGAATAGATGGATCACGGAAAGCGTAGATGGCGCTAGCTACCGGTCAGGCTTTGCGGGAAAATTATACGTTTGGAAAAATCAGTTTTCTCGAGCACGAATGAAATTTTTATGTTAACATTTTCAACACCCATTCTAAGATAATGTATCGATGTTTATTAATTGTTATATTTTCTTTTTTTTATGTATCTGTCAGTTTTCTATTAAAAATGTCAATTTAATCGATATTTGATAAATGTCACAACTGTAGAAGAGTTGTGTGTATAAAAAGAATAACTTAATCAACATGCTTCTATTCTTGAACAAACCGTTTCCTAAATGAAAATTGCAAAACAATAAAAATTCTTGAAGATAACCGTTTGTTACCATGGCTCTGCATTTACACGCCAAATGAAAAGGGGCAATCGCCTTAGGTGGGTTTTTTTTTTTACTTCCTCTCACCCCCACTTTCTCAGCCAAACAAGCTATCACGTTCATTCCTTTTAATTCCTGGTTTGAGTGGGTGGCTAGATGTGTTTTATGTTGTGTTTTCTAGCACCGCGTCCTAGGGTCTTTCATAAACCACGTAATCGGCCTCGTAGTACTGTGATCAGCACACATAGCTACTAAACTAGAGATCCCGGGATAGATTCCCAGCCGATACCATGGGTATTTTTTCAAAAAGGTAACCATCCCAACGGTTACCAAAATTAGGCTTAAGTTAGGTTTGAATGTTTCCATTGGTTCCACACCCTCATACTCACTTCACCATCATCTCATCTTATGGAAACATGGAAAGAGCCTCCATGGAAATGACGTATGATTAGTAAATTTGGGCGTTCCCTGGAAAAAGGTACTGTACATAATCATTGGTCAATATTTCCACAAACTGGGCTACGAGTGATGTAACCCAGACATGCATAAATAAATAAACAACGTAACACATTTTTTATTTCTTTTTTTTTACTTGCCCCAACCTCTCCATACAACACCAAATAGTCAGTTAGCCTTCCTTCTTTCCACGTCCAACCTGTGTTAGGTTACGTAACTTTTAACATAAAAAATTAATGTGATTATTTCATATGGAATGTTTTGTGACGATAAAAGGGGTACTCTAGTTTAATACAACTCAGGATCGGAAGATATCTGTGAGTATGTTTATTAACGGTCAAAATATATGGAATTATATTATTTTCTCGCCACTATAATGGTGAGAGTGTAGGTAGCATGAGCTAAAGGCAGTATTTTCTCAGTTTTTATATCCAAAATTATTGCTCTTGTAGAAACATATATTTTAATTTTCTTCACATGGTGACATCAAAACTAACAGTTGTTTAATATCTGTCAAGGATGTCCTGGAACTTAATGACAACTTTTTCTCTTCATTTAAAAAATGTATAATCTAAGACCGGTATACTCTTTACAGATATTCAAGAACTGTTGAGTTCACCATGTGAAGAAAATTAAATTCTATGTTTCTACTGGAGCAATATTTGATTTATTCTGTCCGAAAAATGTTTTGCTATAAAAACTACAAAAACGCTGCACCTAACTCATGACCCCTACTCTCCCACCTCACGTATAAGATCAGTGTTACGTTACACAGTGATGTAGCTACCCTCCCCCAATGTAACACCATCTAGACATTAGAGGGAATTGTTTTAGGGTAAGTGTTTCTACTGTTCTTTTAATTCTAACTCTTCGTTATTAGGATGTTTACGTTTTTTTGCTCAGACTATCACTAATAGTTTGGCTATAATTATATTACATTTTATTTTAATTGATGGTAGATTTAATTGATTGAATTTGTATAGCTATCAATATTAGGTATGGTTTATTTTAATTATAATTACTATTAGCTTGGTTTGGCAGAAACTAATCGTACCCTTACATCATGAGAGGGAAAAGGGAATAAAGGCACAGCCGTTATCCGTAATGACCATCGTCTATTTCCGTCACCATCATCAGCCAACATAGACGAGTTCTTTCATGGAAAATGCTGGCCTATTTAAATGTATATGAAAAGAAAATAGGATAAGATAATGTTGGTGAAGTAAACAAGACGTTTATTTTCAGAATTCATCACTTATTAGGTAATAACTTAAAACAGGTCCATATCTATTCGTCTATACATTAACATTTATTTTGCAGCACGAATGCGGCTGAATTCAGACATAAATTTAACGTAATGGTATCTTATAATTTATTTTACCTTAAATGACAAATTTATCAATTCATTCAATTTGTATTTTTCTTATCACACCACAAAACCACACTTTGGATTTTTTTTTTTAGCATCGCGCCTTACAACCCGTTCGGGTTATACGCTTAAGTATTAATTACACTAATGGGTTAGGAATTGGGAAGGTTTAATTTAGAGAAGGTGAACTCGCATTTGCGTGAAGGAAGAGTGAAAAACAATTTAGGGAAAACTACCCCCAGTTCACCCAACCAAGATTCGAACCTGGATCTCCCCATCCTCAGCAGGCTAGCTCAACCTGAAACTAGCGCATTAGTCAACGACGCCACCGAGGCGTGTATTTAACCCAAAATATTTTTGCTAACCAGACCGAGAACCATGAACCCTTTGAAGAAAAGACATACACACTACTGACTGAGCTAAAGTGTTGAACATCTGTCGTGATAATTTATAACTATCTTGTTCGGGGGAACGACAATAAATTCCGTAGCGCTTCACTTTCTCTTCCGTTCTATTTTCTCACGTGGTTGTGACATTTATTCAGATTAATAAAAATAATGCACTTCATAGATTTGCTATAAAACTTTGACTTGCGACTACTTCTCGGTATACTGCCAAGTGACACACTCATTTTTAGAAAAATTAGCTGCGCAATATTTAAAGGCCAAATTTGGTGATGGAACTCATCTCTGCTTTCTGGCATGTCAAACTCCTCGTGGCGGAGCTCACATAATCGCAACATTAAAGCCCCCCCTCACCTCTCTCAACATTGTTACGTGGTTTATGGATGCCCCCTTAGCTCCAGTTAGGATTAGACGCATATGTACTGTTTACGCCAATGTGTACGGTTTAATTTAGAGGAGATGTGCCCACATCTGCGTGGAGGGAGAGTGAAAAATTATTAAAGAAAAAACTCAGTACACCCGGCCGGTATTCGAACTGCAATATACTTGACATCACCGTATATTATATTGCGAGAGTGACGCCTTAGAGTCTTAGACCACTAACCTTCTAAGCAGGTATTCGCGCATTTAAAATAGACATAGGTTGAAAGGTATAGTAAGAAATGGTAGATAAAACACAAAACATTTTTAATATGAAGTTAAAATGTAAATGGAGAGTCGAACACGGTTCGTACTATACTGTACTGTACATCTTCGCAAGTTTGTTATGCCTACTTCACAAATTTATCTTGACAACTTGACTTCGTCTCACTACTTTTCTCGTAGTTTGTTTAAGCAACACACAGCCTTAAACCTCTCAAACAAGGTTGCAGCCTCACTGTGCTGTTTTACGAAATATTGATGAAAGGAACTATTTTGGGATGAACTGGAAGATAAACTCGCACCAAAGCTCCTGCGTATAACGCATTGGAGGAAGAAGGAGCTATGTCTACGTATTTTCAATGGTAAATAAGTTTATTTCCCGATTTCTTTTGAAATTGGTGTGGAAAGAGTTTATTATTAAATAATATAAAATTAATTTTTTAAATATATTTGAATAGTGAATAATTACACTGGCCGATCGTTTCGTGCTATGTAAAGAATAGATTTTAAAAAAGGTTCATTTTTGTGAACAAAAACATTTTAGTTTGCTTTAGTTAATATTAATTTAGACTTATTTAGTTGTTAGAATATTCGTGAACAAACCATATTATTATACATTATGTGTGTATTTTATAAAAATAAATAAAGTAGAGACACACGCCCAAATCATAACTTTTTTTACAACAACAAAGTGTCAGGATTAAGACCTACCTCCAAAACTAACACCTGAAGATAATGAAAATGCAGAAACTATACGACTAACTGTCACAGATATCATATCTGCTATATCCAAAGAATCAATGTCCAACATAAATGTACATAGATGATAATAATAAAAAACTAATTATGTTATTTTAATTTTAATTGTAATTCAAACAAATTAATTTATTCAAATCTTTTTTTATAGATTATATTATATTCAATTTTATACAAATATATTTTCTCGTTACTATAGCTACTTATTACTTTATTTGGTTAAATATATTAAATCACATCACTTCAAAAGTAATATCAGTAGTTTTAATATAATTACTGCCTAAAGAGGAGCAAGTAATTTATAGACATATATGTACTTTAATCTTTATTATACTTCTCAAATACTTATAAAAAATTGATTTAATTGTTCATTTTTCTATAGTATAATATTTTCTTAAGTACCAACCGTCCTAAATAAAATCTAAATAATAATTATGTTATAGATCTACAATGTTATAATAATATTTCATATGTTTTAAATGTCATAAATTTAAAATATATGTCCTAGACATTATTATATATGTATTTATATGTTTTTAATCAGCACCGCACCTTACTACATGTTCAGGCTATACGCATATGTACTAATTATGCTAATCAGTCTGGGATGATGAAGTTTACCCGCATTTTTGTGGAGTGTGAGGGGAAAACTATTTAGGAAAATCAACATCAGTACGCCCGAATGGGATTCAAAGGCTGTCACCCTGTCATCGGAAGTCTAGTATAACACGATAGTGATGCCTTAGATATGTGACCATCGGTGCAAGTAAAAAAAAAAGTATTATAAAATGCATCCCGGCCATTTTAATTTACTCATCGAAAAAATTGAACTATGGTCAAAAACAAAAAGGGGCCGAATTTTATAAAACACATGAGAAATGTACAGATATAAAATTCTTTGTTTAACCATATGCCCTATTTTATGTATCATATAAATAAAATAAACTTGATCTTTGTGTGTTAATAGTTTCTTGTGTTTGTGTGTACACACTAGAATTTCAAAACCTAAAACTTATGAAGTTGAAATATGGCTTACATAAATGTTAGAGAGCAAGGGGGTGTTCACCCCTGACATTTAAAATGAATTGCATCTATTGGGAGAATGATGTATTGAACCACGTGAACAACGGTTATTCTCTATGGATGTAATTTACTATTTTATACTGTATTCATTTGTTTTCCGTATAAATTAAGTTCCACATCCGTATTTAATTTTATCTTACATTTACATGGATAATTATTTAATCAGACAAACAGATCACTTATCCCATTTAAGGTAGGAGTGTAGGAAACACGAGTTAAGTGCAGTGTTTTTGTATATATTTTTTATATCAAAACTTTTTTGTTCAAAAGAAATCAAATGATTCTCAAGTAGAAACATATATTTTGTTCTTCACATGGTGATATCAACGGGTCTAGAATATACATCATGAGCATATCATCATTAGATAAGAAACGTTTTAAATTCAGATAAAAATTGTTATTAAATTCCAGGACCCCGTTGACGGATATTCAAGAACTGTTGAGGTAATCATATGAAGAAAACTATACGCTTGTGTTTCTACTGGAGAAGTATTTTATTTTTTGACCAAAAAAAGTTTTACTATAGAAAGTGGAAAATTACTGCCCTTATCTCCCGATAGCTTTTCACTCCCACCTTAAAAAGGAACTGCTAAAACTTCATAGAAGTAAAGAACGTATTAATTATGGAGGTATAGTAATAACATAAATTGTATCTTTGTTTGTTTAAGATTGAACGTATTGAAACTTGAGTATGTGCCCCTCAGGTTTTTTTTTTTTTTTTTTTTTTTTTTTTTTTTTTTTTTTT
>CABFOV010002587.1:36051-57058 GCA_902141375.1 Timema poppense
TTTTACTTTTCCATAGTATATTCACATATTAGACCATTTGATCACTGGTGAAAGTATCTCCTAAACCAAAAAACATTGGAAATTGAAATATTGCATACCCATATAAAAAAAAACTGTGGGTGTGCAACCCAAGCATATTCTGTTTACTAAGATATAGACATATGTAGAGAGCAAGAAAGAAACAGGATGTGGTTTATGTGATTTGATCTTATCCCCACGCTATTGAGGGTGCGTTTCCTCCAATTTAACCATCCTCAACCTAACCATCTAAATTAAACCAGAAATAGTCCTTGAACTCCTTTTTAAGTGGCCGCACGGTCAAACGCGCTAATCTCGCAGTGGACTAGACTGCTGATGACGGGGCAGATCGAATTTCTAATCTCGGTCGGTTGTACATACAAAGGGTGGTCTTCCCAAAATTGTTTTCCACTCTCCTTCCACGCAAATTTGGGAACACTCTTTGTTGATATAACCTCTCTAATCCCTTAAACTATTAGTGTAATTAGTACGTAAGTACATAATCCGGATTAGTAGTAAAACGCGGTACTAAAAAAAAAATTTGAATCAAACGTGCAAACGTTCAAAACAAAGAACATGCTACGAAACATCAATACTCACATGTGACTCGAACCAACGTCTATTACTAGGAATTAGGAAACGTTTGATCTTGCTTTTCGATCACGCACACAGCCGAGGCCTTCCGAGAGTGTTTAAACTTTACTCATTATTATAAACTGTCAAGAAAAAGAAAAAACCAATTCCTCTTTGTGACTTACAATAATAATGAGTCCAAATTGATTCGTTTTGAGTTTAAAATTATTCTGTCTCGTTCTGGTGGGATTTAAAGTCACGTACTGTGCACTCTTTTGGACGACAATTAAAGTACCCAACCCTCGTACTTCGGACCCCAGTGACACTTAAACCCTTTCCCTTCTTCCCTCTCATCAAACAAGATGGTGCCAACCTAAGGTTTGGTTCTGGTTAGTTGGTTGGTTGGTTAGTTAGTGTCCACTCAGTGAGGGTGCGAGAACCACGGGACATTTTATTAGATTTAATGAGCCAGTGAATCTGTCTGTCGAGTCCACCGATCCATCGTTACAGGAATCTTGGCAATTACTCTTTAAATCTATAGCCAGTGTGCCCCATGCTGTGGTGAACAGTTTTCTCTACAGGAGGGGTTTCCAAATTGTGGGTCACGATTCACGGATGAGCTACGAGCCATTATTTATATTAATGGAGAGTAACCATTGTTCACTTCATTTAAGGTGTCATTCTCGCAATAGATGTCAATATAAGAAACCTGGGTATTATATTGATTGCTTAGAATATAACATTCACATCACTTGAGATGAGTTATTTAAAGAAAAACCACTTTAGTGGCCGCCATGTTGTAGGATATTACCAGTTTGAACAAATATATAAAGCCGTGATTTTGGTTGGAAGAAGAGTTTAGGAAAAAAATATTATTTGCGGCCAACAGAGATAAAATTGTACTTTATTACTTTTGTTATGTTATAGGTATTGATAATATCTATCAAAAGTGACGGATCCAGATAACATGACTTGATGTATGAATATATTTTTTTTTCTCCCGTTAATCTAGTAACTACCATATATTCTTCTTCATACCAAAATCAGGGTTATAAATCGTTCGGCCTAAGTGAATAGAATCTCCCTGCCAAATTTTGTTAAAATTAGTTCACAAATATGAAATTTATCGTGGAAAAAAGATCAAGACAGACAGATGGACAGAATGACTGATTAAATTCCAAATGCCAATGTTAAAACAGAACCCTGCTTTGCTAAGTCACTAAATAAATCAATAATGGTTAACTGATATGTGAGTCAAACTATCGATAAGAAATCTCAACTACCTGACACCATGAACTATAATATAAAATAATGTAGCGGTACAGAGATAGTGAGAATTCAGAGAATATTTAAATTTGCATATGAAGCTGGTGGTGTCAAGGTTTATAGGCCAGTGTTAACATATTTTATTTCTATTTTTTAGCACCACGTCTTACTACCCATTTGAGCTATACGCCTATGTACTAATTAGATTAATGGGTTAGGCGTTAAGAAGGCTTAATTAAGATTAATTGCACCTGCATTAGCGTGTGAGGTAGAGTAGGAAAATATTTTAGGAAAAACAGCCTTCAGTAGAACCGACCAGAATTCGAACTCTGATCTTCCCGTCGACAGCAGGCCAGTCTAACACGAGAGTAATCACTTAGACCATTTGCCCCCTGAAGTATACCCTCCGAGTTGTGGGTATGTAGTTTATATACATACATACATTACATTATATTACATTACATTCCGTTCCCTTACGTGGTAGGCAAGAAACTGTGCATATAGCTCACAAAACATCACTAGCTTTATACACACTTCCCTATCCTTGCATACTCCCTTCTTTTCAACAAATCCATACACAGAGTCATACATGCTCTTTTATTCTTAAAAGGCTTAATGTTTCTTTTTTTCACACATTCGTATATAACATTTAGCCTATCATCTACATCTAAAGAAAGAAAGAAAGAAAGAGAAACATAAATCGCACTCCCAAATCGAATGTTCTTACGACAGGGTCTTTTTTGGTTAACCCCAAATCTGGCCCTGATTAGACGGTGTTTATCATGAAATAATATAAATTAAAATTTTACGTATACCCTAATATGTCATGTTCTTTCAGGGGTACGCGTACTCCAGGTTGAATACCAACGATCTAAGGCACTAGTCTAACATTATGTTACCCGCCTCAGTGGCGAAGTTTGCTAAGACGCTGGTTGTGTGTTTAGCTAGACTGGCAAAGATGGGGAGATTGAGGTTCAAATTTCGGTCGGGTGAATGGCGATGTTTTTTCCTAAATGTTTTTCCCCTCTCCTTCCACGCAAATGCGAGTTCACTTTCTATAAATTCAACTTTTTGGATTCTTAGCCCATTAGCGTAATTGATACTTAAGCGTATAGCCAGAACGGGTAGTAAGACGTGGTGCTAAGAAAAACCATTGTGTTCCATTGTTTATGGGTAAGATAGGGTTCAAAACCCACCCGAATGACCTCACATAAGGTGGTTTTCAATATTTAGTTTCCATTATGGTCTACTTGTCATCTATTCACTAAGGTGAGACAACATATCATCAAAACTAACCCTTTCTTTTTATTCCTTACCCTCGTATTACGTAATTATTATATGTTCAAATTAAAAATATAGCATTTATCAATAAAAACGGTCAGATCTTAAATACTTCCTCAAATAGTAAATTATGATTTAGTTTATGACGGTATATTAAACATAGATCATCAATAAACTATCCTCAAATATATATTATTATTTTTAGATAAACTAACGTATATTCTTATATTTATCATATAAATCACTCCCCATATATTCATTTTAAACAAAATCGCTAGAGAAATTTTCAAAAGATTTTAAATGTTCAAAAATTAATTATCATTAAACTACCCCTAAGCAAGTTCCCCGAACCTCTCTCCAAAAATAAAATGGTACACTGATATTTATTAGGTTAAAAAAGTTACCAGGTATCCATTTTGGACTAAATCCCTAGAGCCATTTTCAAAAATGATGCAAGTTCAAAAATCAGTCAGCAATTAACTAGCCCTAGTTTGATGAGAAGGTTTTTTTGAACTCGTATGGTGTTCATAATTCATTTGGTCCTAAATAACAAATCTGAACCAAAACTATTTCAATCCCAGAGATAGACAAAAACAAAATTGTGTTTTTTTCGGGTGCTTATGAAACATCAATATTTATCTTAGTCTCAAGCTTGAAAATGTTTATATTCATGATTCCACTTCTATCTATGTATGAGAAAGCAAAAAAAAAAAAAATCCAAAGACCAATTTACCCGAAAAATCTTTGTTTTTAATCCTCTCACATGTGGAATTGGTTTTTCAGGCGTACCACACTCGAAATTGTAGGTCCATAGAACTTTATAATTAGTGTTGGGCCAGTTGTTAAAGAGCCGTTGGTAACACTTCACGAGATTAAAAGCAGAAGGAAGTGGAACCGGTGGTAATTAACGGACATGCACGGCTCACCAAAGACAAATTAAAAACCAAAGCTAAACGAGGCGAGCACGGTAGAGATTACCAATAAAATAAAATAGTCTGCAGCACAGAATTATACAAATATTGTGACAAGAATGTAAAACTCAGAATATACAAAACAATCATTTTACCGGTTGTTCTCTGTGGTTGTGAAGCTTGATCTCTTACCTAACATGACAAAAACAAATTTAGGTTGTTCGAAAACAAGGTGCTTATATTGGTTCTAAAAGGAGATGAAACTACTGGGGAGTGGAGGAGGTTACATAATGATGAGATACATACCCTAAAATTATTACAAGACATTGGTAGGATTATCAAGTCTCTTAGATTACGGTGGGTATGTCATGAGTGCGAATGGGAAAAACTAGAGCCATGTTCAGGGTACTGACTGGCAAACATAATGGGAAGATATCAGCGGGAAGACATAGACGCAGATGGGAGGATAGCATTGGAATGTACCTGAAAGAGAGAAGATATAATGAGAGAGACTGGATATAACTAGCTCAAGATAGGGATAGGGTGTCATGTAGTGGACTAGATATAACTAGCTCAAGATATAGATAGGGTGTCATGTGGTGGACTGGATAGAACTAACTTAAGATAGGGATAGGGTGTGATGAGGTGGACTGGATAGAACTAACTTAAGATAGGGATAGGGTGTGATGCGGTGGACTAGATAGAACTAGCTCAAGATATAGATAGGGTGTAATGAGGTGGAATGGATAGAACTAGCTCAAGATAGGGATAGGGTGTAATGTGGTGGACTAGATATAACTAGCTCAAGATATATAGGGTGTCATGTGGTGGACTGGATAAAAATAGCTCAAGATAGGAATAGGGTGTCATGTAGTGGACTGGATAGAACTATCTCAAGATAGGGATAGGGTGTCATGTAGTGGACTGGATAGAAATAGCTCAAGATAGGGATAGGGTGTAATGAGGTGGACTGGATAGAACTAGCTCAAGATAGGGATAGGGTGTAATGAGGTGGACTGGATAGAACTAGCTCAAGATATGGATAGGATGTAATGAGATGTACTGGATAGAACTAGCTCAAGATAGGGATACGATGTAATGAGATGGACTGGATAGAACTAGCTCAAGATAGGGATATGGTGTCATGTGGTGGACTGTATAGAACTAGCTCAAGATAGGGATAGGGTGTAATGAGGTGGACTGGAAAGAACTAGCTCAAGATAGGGATAGGGTGTAATGAGGTGGACTGGAAAGAACTAGCTCAAGATAGGGATAGGGTGTAATGAGGTGGACTGGATAGAACTAGCTCGAGATAGAGATTGGTGGTGTAATTTTTTAAGTTCGGCAATGGACCTTCGAGTTCCTAGTGCTATAGATTAAGTAAGTACAAGCATTTTAGACTAGACTGCTAATGATAGGGAGATTGGGTTTTGAATCCCGGTCGGGTGTACTGAAGTGGATTTTCCAAAATTGTTTTTCACACATTCTACACGCAAATACAGGTATATTTCCTCTTTATTCAACCATATTCATCCTTAGTTCATTAGCGTAATTATAACATATGGCTATAACCTTAATCGGTAGTAAGACGTGGTGCTAAAAAGAAAAAATAGGCCTTTAATAACTCTTAAATTAAACGTGTCGATAAAAATATTAAAATCTGTGCTTGTGAACATAGCCTTCGATAATGTTTGTCGAGTTCGGAATAAAAACTATTCCATCTCGAAATTTGGAAACGTATTCAACTCGACCCAAATAGTTGGATATAAGGTTGATCACTGATATGGCCAAAAAATGTATATATTAATAAATAAAGAGATTAAGATTTCCCTTTTTTCATAGAAGAATTGGTGGGTGGAGGACCGGTTGTTGTGTCTGTTCTAGAATTAAGTTAGTTTATAGATATCTGATTATTTAGTCCCATGGTTCAAAATATGCATCTCTAATGATCCTAATGAAACTTAAATAACTCGTCTCCATTTCAAAGTACGCATTCGCCCGATTTCGGTGGTTGAATAATTTAAGGTTTCACTCTCGCAGTGGACAGGACTAACGATTACGTGTAGAGCGAGGTTCTAATTCCGGTCGGGTGTACTGAGGATGGCTTTTCCTAAATGATTTTTCCGTCTCTTACCATGCAAATGCGGGTATACTTAAACTAAACACAACCTTTATAATCCCTAACACGGTTGCGTAATTAATACATAATCATATTTCCCGAACATGTAGTAAGATGCGGTGTTTAAAATAAATTTAAAAAACTTAATAGCTAAGGAAAAACACAAAAAAAAAATTAGATAAACTTAGGGTCAAACCACGGAATCCAATCTCTCATTCTCTGGAATTGGAGACTTCATGAATTTACATGTTGTCAATTTGTAACGCAGACAAGGGGTAGAATTTTACACCCATTATCTTTTGAGTGAAATGATAAAGAATCATTTGCTCCCGTTTATTCACATATTACATAAAAATAGCTTTTTAGAATATGGTATTAAAATATAAAATTATCGGTTTGGCTAAGCACATAAAACCCATCTGTAAAAAAAAACACTGTGTACTCTATAAGAGTCACAAAAAATATATATATTTGTTTTCGTTTGATTTCATGTGGTAGTCATTTTAATTTTATTTTATTTCCAAAAAATCCGTTCATAACGAAGTGAAAACATGTAAAACTGACTTATTTACAAAGTAACAAAAAATTTGACCAGCTTTTTTTTAACTTTGTAAACATGATATTTTGTATATTCTGTAGAAAATTAAAGAGTCTTTTTATAGATATCCATACAGAATATTACACATTCAATATAATTTAAATTTAAAACCCTATACAAGTTTAATTTTTTAAATTCTGAATTCTCGTTCACCTCATGTCTAGTAACAAGGCTTTCCCACGCTTTAAATCCCTTTATTATTCAGTTAAATCCTGAACAAGGTATGTTCGCTTAGACCAAAACTACATTAAAAATATAGCTGTGATTGATTACACTTTAATCTTGTTATTCGGTGAAACTAGATTGACAGTAAAATAAGTTAATCGTAAGTATATGCAGATAACTGATCACAAAATAAAAACAACAAACCAATCGCTTGAAAGTTCTGTTAAAAAGTTGAAGTTAAATTTTGCAGAATTCTGTAATGACAGATTAATTGTAATTACTTTATTACTTTGGGAATTAGTTTACATAGTTCTAGTAATAACCATGATTAGGAAAATTTAGTATAAAATAACATTAATGTAGATATTTTTATATGTTTTCATTATTATAATATAAAATGTTTAAAATCTGACACAAATCTGACCAAAGTTTTGCTTTATTTTTTATTCCGTTTTCAATGTAAAACCAACTAATAAAGAGTAGCATGATGTCATTTTTTCCCTCTATAGAATAGGTGCAGTTAGTCTAAGAAAGAGTTTTAAATTTAGATGAGCGATCATCATTCCTGTCTTTAGATCGTCATGTTGAGGGGGTACGACCATCAATAAATCATCTGAACAAATCTTCTTCCCAAACGAAAAGTACTTCAACTCCTTAAAATCAACACTTGATGCCATTTTATATCTATATATATAGCGTATGTCTGATAGCCTCTGTGGTCTAGTGTTCAGAGTTCTGGCTACATATCCAGAGGTCACATCTTCAATCCTCGGTGGCTCCAGATCATCTGTGAAGCAGTTGGTCTGGAACCGGGTCAACCTCAACCTCATGAGGACAAATGAGGAGCTGCTTTAATGAAACAGTAGCCACTCCAGTCTAGAAAACTGAAATAAATGGGTGTTGTGAAAGTTGTGTTGACCACATGACACCCTCTATAAGTGAATGTTAGCAATATCTTCGCCAACATAAGCCAGCCGCTCTGATGGTATAACTTGCTTGCAGACTGACGCCATGGAGTTGTATATACCGCGTGTTCATTTGAAAACCTTCCACCTAAATATCTCAAAAATAACGCTTTTTGGAAAAGAATGTTTGAATCAAAAGTTGTTTGTTTTTAAGGGGGAAGTAAGTTGATGATGGTAGTATGACCTTGCCTGACGTTTCTAAGGTCACGTTAAGATCATTTTGATTTTTTTTAAATTTGGGACACACTATTTTTTATTGTAGTTCTAGAAATAGCATTTTCAAAATGATGGTGTCAAGCTTTTTAAAGTAAATGATTAAAGCGATACGAGCCTCACAAGTTTCAGCATCGCTAGCGCTGATGCGGCATTAGAATGGTTGATACGTACCGAGTGAAGGTAAAAGTGTTTGTGTGTGTGTTTAGTTGTATTCGCAGTGGACATTGGTTGCTTGAGAGCCAAACAAACATCGTATTTAATAGCAATGCCAGTTACAAATAAAGTACCGTAGCTGTCTAGTTTACTTTATATTGTGAACATCTGAAGCAGGCTCTACCGATTTTTTTTTTTTTTATGGTTTATAGTCTGGAAGAGAAAATGGAATTAATTTTTCTGTATGGAAGTGAGAATAAATGTTCTCAAAGAACGGCTACAGTTTTTAACCAAAGAGATCAAGATAAAAACGTATCAAACAGCTATGTTTTGTATCTTGTTTCAAAATTTAAAGAAATTGGATCTGTTTCAAACAATAAATGGACAAGGCGTTCAGTGTTGAATGAAGTAGCTCAAGTGGAAATTTTGGGTCATTATGTGGCAAATACAAACAGCTCAGTGCGTGAAGTGTCTAGTGCTAAGGTGTATCAATTGGTTCGGTTCATAAGACGTTAAATTTGAATAAATTTCATCCGTATAAAATGCAAGTGCATCAAACATTAGGTGAAAATGATCCTGATAGGCGAGTACAGTTTTGCGAAGAAATGATTGAATTATTGAATGCGAATCCATTGTTACTAGAATGTATCTGCGTTTGCGAAGCGTGCACCTTTTTCTTAAATGGTTTTGTCAATAAACACAACTATCGTTATTGGAGTGACAAACATCCTCGTATTTTTACTGACGGACAAACTCAATGGCCAGAAAGAAATAAAGTGTTTGGGCAGGTATATTAAGTGACACGATTATCGGTCCAATATTTACTGACGAAAATTTGGTAGGCAAAAAATACTTGGAAATGCTCGAAGAATCTATTCATCCTCTAATAGTGCATGGCCTATAAAATCAACTAGACCAACGAGGAAACATGGAGCTTGATGAAAATCTTCTACATTTTCAGCAATAAGGAGACCGCACCCTTCCCTCCCCCCCTCAACACACACTACTCGTTCGCCAGTGACTAGACAATAGAATTTGTGGACAATAAATTGGCAGAAGAAGACCAATAAAGGTGACCTGGCGGTCTAGGGGTAAAGGTGTCGGACTTCTATGCTGGTGGCCGGGGTTCGATCCTCGGTCCCGGCAAAGATTTATCTGATTACCAAACCCTTCCTTCACCTCTGACAAGACATCTTGTGAATGTGGGGAATGCCAGGCCTCCACCGTGGTTCGGATTCCACGTTAAACTGTAGGTCCTTCATTTCATCTCACAATCACCCTACCATTACACATTAGCGTAAGTGCGTATAACCCGAACGGTTAGTAAGACGCGGTGCTAATAATAATAATAATAATAATAAGACCAATAAAGTGGCCACCAAGGTCCCCTGATTTAACACCCCTAGATTTGTATTTAAGAGGATTTTTAAAAGCTCAAATTAATGTGACAAAACCAGCAAGTGTTGAATAGTTAAATAGCATAACAAGGGTATGTAGAAGTATTACAAAAGCAACATTACGAAAAGTCATAAATAAATCCGAAAATACGCTATATCATTGTTTAGCTCAAATGAAGAGCATTATGAAAACCTATTTAAAATCAAAATAAAAAACCAAGGTTTTATTAATAATTATTTTGTTTACTGATTTACTAATACAAATAAACTTGAACACACACACACGTGCGCGTAAATTATCACGTGCACTCATACAAACACTTATACCTTCCCGCGGTACGTATGAACCATTCTAGTGCCACAACCGGCAACGGCGATGCTGAAACTTGTGAGGCTCTTATCTCTTTATAAATTTATTTTACAAAGCTTGACACCACTATTTTGAAAATTCTACTAGCTACAAGAATATGTAGTCCCATTTTTTAAAATATCAATGACATTAACGTGACCTTAGCAACGTCACCAACTTAATTCCCGCTCAAAACCAAACAGCTTTTGCTTCAAACATTTTTTCCCACAAAGCGTTGCTTTCTATATATTTAGATGGAAAGTTTTCAAATAAACACCCGGTATAGTAGCTACCACTTTCAATGAAATTAAATCTATAAAGAAAACTTTGGTGAGCACACGGACTAAACGTCAATATTATCTTATTTGGTATATCAATCACTATAAGTATTCTCTAAACTGAAAAAAGACTCTTGGGCACGAGAATCGAACTTGTGATATTTGTCTTAGTACGACAGTGCTCTTACTACTGAGCTATCCAGGAGTCATGCCATGCTTACGCTCATTCTTCACTCATATTTTAAGGCAGAGTCTATGATGGACGTGTGGAAATAACTACATAATTATGAGTGACCAATTAAGATCACAACTCGGTAAGGCCTGATGCTACCAAATTGTATAATGACAATCATTAACATTATGAGTTAAATAGTCAGGCTATTATATTAATAATTATATTTATAGCCACATCTAAATATCATATTATCTAAATGAAAAGTTTCACATTGAAACGGGAATCGAACCAGGGACCTTTAGCTTAGTACACCAATTTTCTAGCCACTGAGCTATCTAAGAGTCTTTCCGTGCCATGACTTCATTTTTCAAATTAAAAATAGCATATTTAGATACGACTATAACCGTAACCAACAACTATAGTAATTTGGCTATTTAGTCCATAATCACTATAAGGTTTTTGTAATAATCACGGTCAGGTGTACCAAGGGTGTTTTTTCTTCTATTTGGTGTCTCACTCAACACAAATTCTGGTGCACTTTCCCTATATTCTACCTCCCTCATCCATATCATATTAGTGTAGTTAGATATGGAGAGCTTAAAGGGGTAGTAGCACACGATACATAAATATTGAAACTAAACCTAAGGGTAGGTAAACGAAGAATATATTATTTTATATCATTTATCAGTTAAATTTAAATAAAAAGTCTCCTAGATCTATAGTCGAGTTGTTTACCTCTCGGTCGAATGCACCGGGAAGGAGTTGTAGCTTGTCGTCCAGGAGAGGGCCTTGCGATGAAATGTGATGCGGTGGCAAACTGACTCTCCTGCTGAGAGGATCATGATGATGAATTGATCGGTGCGTTTTGATGGATTACTCCGTCCCGCGTGGCTTCAATTAGATGATTTAAGGGAAGTAGGGGGTGGGATGACATCACCCTTCCAATCCCTCACAACCTACGAGTAATGGCATTTTAAAGCCATTTGACAAAAACTTAAGTTATTATTATTTATAATAATGATAGTTTTAAAATTAGATATCTAACAGCATAAAAGAGCTACTATAAGTATCTCCCTGTAAAAATTGGATTATAGTTTAAACTGTACCTGAGAATTTTCTCATTCTTCAATCATTGGTAATATTATATCAACGAACTTTTTTTTCAACACTGTGTCTTACTACCCGTTTGTTTTATACGCTTATATAGGTACTAACTATGCCAATCGTTTTAATAATGATGGTTATATTCAAATGAATGATACCCGCATTTGCGTGAAGATAATAGTGGAAAACCATATTGGGAAAACCACCCTTATTACACCCGGCCGAGGTTTGAACCTTGATCTCCCCATCATTGGCAGTCTAGTCCACCACGAGAAAGACGCCTTAGACCAGTCGGCCACCGGAGCGGTTAGTAAAATATTGGTAAAAGTAATTTCAACCATTTATGACTCCATCATCAAAGTTAACGTTTACAAACACGAGATAAATAGATTCAAATTAATAAATTTGAAAAGTGATTAAATTATTAATCTTACTAAAGAATTTAAAATGCAATACCTTTTACTATTATATGTTTACTAACCTTTATCCTTTATTAACTTTACATCCATTCCTTTTTCCAGCCTATGACCTAGGTTAGTTTTTTATTCAGGCTATATATTTTCCAATACCGAACTTGCTAGGCCTGTCGTATCTTCATATGCCACATAATCTAATTTAAGACTAGGACAGGCATAACATACAGTCCATGGCCGTTAATTTATTAATGTGAAAGGGTAAACCCACATTTAATCAATAATAAATTGTTTGCCATACCAGTAATCGAACCCGGGACCCTTAGCTCATTAGCCAGATACGCTACCTATTGATTTAAGGTATTGGGTCCTTTGATAACTGGTTAATTGATTTAGTTGAATACAGTAGGGACAGTAGCTCCAATTGGCTGAACGCAAGCCAATGCGACTACATATACACATGAAATGAAGATTGGACAATGAATGTGCATCTCCTTCCGAAAAGCGATTCCGACATGTGACTGCGCTTACGTGTGCTATTATTATTATTATTATTATTATTATTAGCACCGCGTCTTACTACCCGTTCGGGTTATACGCACTTACGCTAATGTGTAATGGTAGGGTGATTGTGAGATGAAATGAAGGACCTACAGTTTAACGTGGAATCCGAACCACGGTGGAGGCCTGGCATTCCTCACATTCACAAGATGTCTTGTCAGAGGTGAAGGAAGGGTTTGGTAATCAGATAAATCTTTGCCGGGACCGAGGATTGAACCCCAGCCACCAGCATAGAAGTCTGACAACTTACCCCTAGACCGCTAGGTCACCTACGTGTGCTATTATAGAGAGACAATATTAAGAGTGTGAGTCCAACAAACCAATGAGACTGATTTTAGATTGAGGCCTAAGACGTAGATCACAACAAAAACAAAAATTAATCCTGTTCCAAACCGCAGTTGTTAATAAAGGAATCGTGGTTTTTAAATACTGTGACCCACCTTGGTGGCGTAGTTGGCCAACGTGCTAGTCTCGTGTTGAACTCGACTGCTGAGGACGGAGGAGATCGAGGTTCGAATCTCGGTCGGGTGAACTGGGGGTAGTTTTTCCTAAATGGTTTTCCACTCTCCCTCCACGCAAATGCGGGTTCACGTCCTCTAATTAAACCTACCCGATTACTAATCTATTAGCGTAATTAGTACTTAAAGCGTATAACCTGAACGGGTAGTAAGACGCGGTGCTAGATAATAATAATACTAATAATTTAAATACTGTGGCAGCCAATTCTAAATTCTATATCCAACAAACTGTGTCAGTATGTGCTCCACAATATGTTCGACATGGTTTACGCGGATTTGATTCTATCGTGTCCACTCCATCAAACCATCCGTTCAAACAAGAGGACTCCACAAAGAGGACCGATCGACCAAAGAGAAGGGGGAGGGAGAGGGTAAAGAAGGGGACTATTTGTGCCCATATTACGCGTTCTATTTGGTCGATATTCGCCACAGACTCGACCCCGTTACAGCCACACAAGTTACAAGTTCTGGGTAGGTCCACAAAAAAAACTGTGTACCCGCATTGTTTGGCCACATAGCCTAACGCGGCATTTTTTTATTTTCAACCGGTGTGATGCAAAATGTCCGAAAGTGTAACACGGGAGTTTTGAGGAAGATAAAATAAAAAGCGAGAACAAAAATTTGGGTAATAAGCATAAATATCTGTTTAAATCTATAATCAATATTAACGTCTAATAACACAATCTATTAGTTTTTACTATTACAATAAAACTCATACTATCTTTAAAAAAGTATGGTTTGCCTTGACTATTTTTAAGACTTTTTCAGTGTGCCATTAGTTGAAAAAGGTGAAAACCATATTAAATTGGATTGCCGGGGATTTGGCGATTGAGAATCGAAAACCTGTCGAGTGTACATAAGGTGTATTTTTTTTATGAATGGTTTCCCATTCTCGCTCCACTCAAATGCGTGTATATTTCCTTTAAATGTCTACTTTCCTCATGTTCATTTAAGTAAAATAATTTTATTTAGTGTATGCGTGTAGCCCAAACGGGTAGGTACTAAGACGTGATGAAAAAAGAATATTTTCTTATGCTAAATCTAATGTAATTTATCTAGGGATTAGGAAGGTAAAATTGAGAATAAATGTATCCGAATTTTCGTGGAAAGATCCGAAAATCATTTAGGAAAATCTACCCTCATTACACCTGGCTGTTATTCTAACCATGACCTTTTAGTCACTGTAAAATCAGATCACGTGAGATTGACGCCTTAACCCACCTGTTCATCGATGTAGGATAAATAATTTTGAATGTATCAACGCAATTGTGGGTACAATTTTACCTTCCTCATACTTAACACATTTCACACAATTAATACATAAAATAAGTATAGCCCGAAAGGATAGTAAGACGCGGTGTTAAAAAAACTACTGTATACGTAATATTAATGACCTGCGGGAAAGTATATCATCTTTCTTCTACTGTAGTTCTGGTGACTGTGCTAATAAATCGTTCATACTAATTCAATATTTTACTAAAAAAGTGTACTTTTTTGACACCTAAAAACGCTTTTTTTTAACATAAAGTTCTTTATTTTAAGGTGATTGGTCCTTTTCATTTGGCGTGGAAATGCATAGCCATGGGAACAAACAGTTTTCTTCTAGAATGTTGATTACTTCGCATTTCTTCTTCTTTTTTTTTGGAAAAAATTTGTTCAAGAATAAAAGCATGTTGATTAATCTATTCTTTTTATATACACATACATCTTCTATAATTTTAACAGTGATCAAATATCTATAATATTGACATTTTTCGATAGAAAACTGCCGGCTACATAACAAAAAAATAAAAAATGTAACAATTTATCAACATCGATACATTATCTTAAAAGGGGTGTTGAAAATATTAACATAAACATTTCACTCGTCCTCAAGAAAACTGGTATTTCCAAACGTATGATATTTCCGCAATACCTGTTCGGTAGCTCGCACCATCTACGGTTTTCGTGATCCATCTGCTATTGTTGGTGCGGAAGGATACTTTGGTCGGTTGTGAAGCCACGTCACGCCTTTCACCCTCCCACCCACCATCCCACAAAATAGGTTTTAGACTTGCACTCGACAAGGTCAAGGGCCTTAAGGAAGTAAGGTCATGTCAGGAAGAGAAAAATGTAGGCTCTAAAACTATATAATAGTAATATAAACATTGAAAGATTAATCACACAGATATTGAAACTTCATAAAATGTCAAAATTACCTCCTATGATGGATTTAATCTCGATAAAAGGATGTTAGTTTTATCAAAAGTTTGAAAACGTATTCTTACAATTGTGCTAAGATAATGAATCATTTAATGTAGTAACACAAATATATACGTGTTGGGTTGGTCTTAGGACCGGTCCTGATACTTGAATCAATATAATTTGTGGAAGCTTCCGTAAGTTCTATAAGATATTATGTTGGGTTTCTTTAATTTAAGTAACGTTAAAGGTTCCAAACGTTAGGCAGTGTTATGGTTTCGCTTTGATTCACGGAAGGTTCCATAAATTCTATGCGATATTATTTGCGAGTTTCTCTCTAACTTATGGAAGGTTCAATAAATTCAATGAACCAGTATTCTGGGTTTTCCTTTACTAACATTTCTGGAAGATTTTAAAGGTTTCGTGAACAATTATAGTGAGTTTCTTTCAACTATAATTTCTGGAAGAGCTTAAAGGGAATCCGTGAACCAGTATTGTTAGTTTTCTACAAATATAATTTCTGGAAGATTTTAAAGGTTCCGTGAACTAATATTGAGAGTTTCTTTAAACTATAATTTCTGGAAGATTTTAAAGATTCCGTGAACTAATATTGTGAGTCATTCGACTCAAGTTTCTGGAAGGTTCCAGAGGGTCTATAAGTCGATAATGCAGGTTCTTCTCTAATGAGAGGGAGACTTTATTGCTCGGTGTTAGGGTGCAAGATGGAAGGGCATTCTAAAGTATTAAGAGAACCGGGCGAATCACCACACCCTGTAATTAAACTGTCTCCATGCGAGATGAACAAACACGCAGTCTAGTGGCTACCAAACCCAGGTGAAGGGTCACCCCACTTCAGAACTACCGAGACACTCTCCGTTAATGGATTTGTTTTGCTCTCTAAACTTCTAACAAAGGAGCAAGTCAGAGAGATACCTTCCATGTGAATGACCAATCCTTTTCTTTTTAACTGTATTTTTTAAATATAAATTCAGCTTACCGAAAAAGTGGATCGGACCTGGGGAAAGGTATTAATAAATCATGTGCATATCTAGAAATGTGGGGTTTGAGTCTGTTTAACATTATAATGAATTGGACTTGATATAGTTAAAAGACCATTTTAGTAACGAGCTAAGGGCACTGGGTTCGATTCTGACTAGCATTAAAGTGAACTAGATTTGAATTAAGTAATAGATCAAATGCTTATTGAGATAAGGATACCTGGTTCAATTCTGCTTAGCGTTACAGAGAATTGAACCTGGTATAGGTAATAGAGTATTTACTTATCGTGCTAAAGATACCGTGTTCGATTCCCAGCAATGCCGAGAATATTTATCAATTGTAATATTGGGGCTTGTCATTACGAAATCATAAGTTTATGGCCGTAGAGTGATTTTATTTTTCTATTCTGGATCTAAATCATTATATAAATAATATTCTGATATTAAGATAATCAAAAATGTACTATTTTAAACTTTAAATTTGATTTTTTTTTTTAATAAAAGTTGTAAGAAAATTATATTATAGATCTATTTAAACACTGATCAGTCTAAGATAAATGATAGCACTATTAGGGGTGTAAAAAGCTATGCAAACTTTGACTTCGCTTCGAAAATGTATATACTTCAACTTCGCTTCACCCGCTTCGGTGGTCATATGGTTTAAGGCTCTACTCTCGCAGTTGACTAGACTTCCGATGATGGGGAGCTAGAGTTTTTACCCCATTCGGGTGTACTGAGGGTGGTTTTCCCTATCTGGTTTTACACTCTCCCTTCACTTAAATGCGGGTACATTTCCTATAAATATTTCCTTAATTCCTAAAAACCTCAGCGTAATTAGTACATAAGTGTATAAACCCGAACGTGGTGCAAAAAATTAAAATCGCTTCAAATATTTATCAACTTAACTTTGCTATGGAAAATAATTCTTGCTTTGTAATTTACTAAGCTTGAACATTCAAAATATTATCGGATATAATACACATGTGTTCAATTATTCTCATGTTATATACCGTACATTCCAGTTAGCCTAGAAGATAGCAAGCTTACCTTGATGTGTTGCACTATGGTGAATCCTATTTGATAAAATCATGCTGTTATTGGTCAAGGTATGACGGCTCTCTTTCAGGGTAAACTAAGGGTCCATCATTACAGAATACAGTTCATGAGAAAATAATTAAGGTATATTTATTTATTTTTATCGTAGTGTCTTCTTAACTGTTCAGGTTATACGCATATATAATAATTAGCCTAATGGGTAGAGAAGATGAAGGAAGCGTTTTAGAGGTAATCTACCTGAATTTGCGTGGAAGGAGAGTGGGAAACAATTTAGGAAAAACCACCCTTAGTAGAACCGACAGGTATTCTAGCCCCAATTTCACCGTTTTTGCTAGGACAGTCCAACATGAGAGTGACGCCTAAAACCATTCAGCCACCTAAGCGTTTTTTTAATTAATTGAATTGTCTGCTATGTAATAATATATTTATTTATAATATTAGAACCAAATATTTCGAACAATATTGATATAAAACATTATATAAACGATATTTAGTGTCTAAAGTTTTTTACTTCTGTGAAACTGTACTGAGACTGGTATCAACTGGGCATCTTCTATTTTCTTCTGTCCTAAGCGTTTTCTTTCATATTTTTGTAGCCGCTTCCTTTTTTGTTATCTGTTAGTATTTCAAATCTTCTTCTTCTTTTTTCACCTTTATCTTTTCTTCGTGATATTCTTCATTAATTAAAGTTCCACGTAGTGTGTGGCCCCACCTAGAAGTTTTCCTTTTCGTCATCATCCTTATCAGGCACCTTTCCTCTTCTACCCTCCTCAACCCTTCCTTATTCCTCACCCTTTATATCCATTTCACCTTCTCCACTCTTCTCCACAACTACATTCAAAAAAACTCAAATTCCTTTGTTCCCTTGTCCACGTCTCAGATCTATATGTCACCACAATAAAGTTGTGTATGCATATACATGAACATACATGTATATATATGTGTGTGTATATATATGTATGTGTATATATATATATATAGTATATAAATGTATAATATACATATGTATGTATATTATATATAAAGTACAACATAATTGTTTTCTATATATATATATATTATATTTAAAGTACAACATAATTGTTTTCTATATATATATATGTAAATATATATAGTATATACATGTATATACTATATATATATGTAAATATATATAGTATATACATGTATAATATACATATGTATGTATATTATATATAAAGTACAACATAATTGTTTTCTAAGATTAAAACATCTTTTAATTTTAAATCAACTGTATTTATTTGATTCAATTTCACTTTGAATTAAAAAATGGACTTTACACACCCCTTGATATTATACATACATTCTTAACACTATCTCAGTGATTTTGTAACTTGTAAACTAATAGGTCAAAGTTGATTTTTTTTTATTTGTAAGGCTCGCTCATTTAAATACCATTGCATGTGCCATAAATTTATGTATAATTCCACTTTGAAATCACGCATTCAAATCTGTATTAATTACCAGCATTTATTACTTCTACCTACAAATTAGGCACACCTGTTGCTGCTTGCTATATGTGTGAGAGAGATTATGAAATTCCTTTGTTGTAATTTGTGTTTGATTGTGAAAATCAAACCGCGGCCAAATTGATATCAACAATTATTAAACTTCAAATCTGATGAAGTGTAAATTTATGTATAGTATGGTCCTATAAAACAATAACTGTAATTTCTGTCATAAATTCACCACAGATGTTTTCCAGTGGGTAAACATGCAAAATAGATTACTATTACTATAGCGTGACTGTAATAATTAACGCGAATTTTCCCAACTAGAGATCGACATGATCTAAAAAATAATCTAACCGATGAAACCCCACATAGTATTATGGCCAAATGCCAGGAATCTCTCTATAGGCCTCCGTTATAATATTATAAAGTGTTATGTCTTACGACAGGTCCATTTCTTTTGCCAGTGAACTTAGACCGCCAATGCGCGCCTTGTTCTCTGCCTCTTCCTACAGCTCCCAGAATTTTCATATTTTCTTCGAGTCATCCAATACTTTAATCCTCTTTCTTCCTAAGCTCCTCTTTCCTTCAAACTGTCCTTCCATGACGCCATGCAGAAGACAGTTTATCCTAAGGATATATTCTATATTGTTTTCTTTATACCAAGGAATCACATCAAAGATGTTTCTCTTCTCACCAACTTTTCTTAGGACTTCATTTGTCAGCTTATCTAATTGTCTGCCTGATCTTCTCAAGCCTTCCCTAGTAAAGAGAGAAATAAACTTTTTGACAGTTATAAAAGTTTGTTGATTTGTGACCGCGTAGCACTACTCTTTTGAGTTATACACATATGCACTAATTACAATAATGTGTTAGGGATGATTGAGGTTGAATATAGATAAAGAGTATCCGCATTTTCGTCATGTGGCAGTGAAAACAATGTTAAGGAAAACTACTCTCATTTCACTCGACCGAAATTCCAACCCTGACCTCTCCATTATCGGCCGTCCAGTCTACTGAGACCAACACAATTTGACCACGAATGCAGGGCTACAAAATTTTCCTAAACTATTTTTATATATTTATACGCCAAGCCATGGGATCTGTAAATGTTACTATTAATATAATCGGGTGTCCTCTGGACAACGGTACATTAGTATTGGCTAAATCTTTCCGCAAACTGAGCTACAAATTAAAGTAACCAAGAAATGCAATTAACTAATTGATGTTATTGCATATAAAATAATATATTAATAATAAAGAAAAGTGTAGCCAATTTTCACCCCAAGAAAATATTTTAATTTTATAAAAATTCCTTTTTTATCAAAATCTACTATAATATGGCCAACTATTTTTATAAACATTTAAAACTACTATATGCCAACCCGCCAATGAATATTTTGTGCGGCTGTGACATTTGAGATATTGTTTCAATTCAGAGAGAGGAAAGATAAATTTATTCATCTATTGCCAATGCTGGTTAATTGATTTTCTTACCTTTAAAAACACAATTATTTATTTTTACACCGCGTCTTACTATCCGTTCTGTTCATTCGCTTATCTACTAGCTATACTACTGGTTTTAGAGATTAAGAAGGTCATATTTAGAAGAAGTTTACCCGTATTTGCATGGAAGGAGAAAGTAAAAACAATTATGGAAAACCAACCCTCCGTACACCCGACCA
Source organism: Timema poppense (assembly GCA_902141375.1). Classification (NCBI taxonomy): domain Eukaryota; kingdom Metazoa; phylum Arthropoda; class Insecta; order Phasmatodea; family Timematidae; genus Timema; species Timema poppense. The sequence goes on from CABFOV010002587.1 coordinate 56,504, forward strand.
AGTTTCGAACCTCAATCTCCCCGTCATCAGCATTCTAATCTACTGCGAGATTAGCGAGTTAGACCACGAGGCCATCAAAACTGGTAATATAATCAGTAATGTTTATAACCTTTTAAGTCAGAGATAGTCCTGACAGAGGGGTTGATATAATAGTGAAAACACCCGCTTCATTAACCGCATGGTCTAACGCACCACTCTCGCAGTACACTAGACTGCCGATAACGGGGCGATTGAGGTTCGAATCTTGGTCGGGTGTATTGAGGGTTGGTTTTTACATCATTGTTTTCCCTTCTTCTTCCATGCAAATACGGGTACACTTCTTCTAAATACGAATAGACTGAGAATGTTTTTTTCCACAATGGTTTTCCACTCTACCTCCAAGCAAATTCGGTACACTTCCTTTAAATATAGCCTCTCTAATCCCTTAAAACCATTATTGTAATCAGTACATAAGCGTATAACCCGAACGGGTAATAATACACGGCGTTAAAAAAATGAAAACACGGGAAAAGTGTAATTTTAGTGTGTGTGTGTGTGTGTGTGTGTGTGTGTGTG
>CABFOV010002587.1:57080-82260 GCA_902141375.1 Timema poppense
GAGAGAGGTGTGTGTGTGTGTGTGTGTGTGTGTGTGTGTGTGTGTGTGTGTGTGTGTGTGTGTGTGTGTGTGTGTGTGTGTATATACGATGTGTTATAACAAATGTAACTATAATATTTATATATTACTACTTCTAAACATAAATAAAGTATTGTGATCACGAAAAAAAAATTCTCTTTCGAGATTTTGTAGTATATATTGACGTTTTATGTGCCCCAACTCCAAAAAAAGGGTCATACAATTAGGTTAGTACCAATGTCCGTCTCTTTGTATATGTTTGTAGTTGGGCTTACAATAGAAATGGTTTTAATGAATTTCGTTCAAACTTGATTGATATATAGTAAAGGTCATACCTCAAGACGTAATCAATATTTTTATTCTATCCCTAAATCCAAGGGTAGTTTCCAATTTATGGATTTTCAAACATTCCAAATTTCACGAAAATAGTTCTAATTATTTCTTTAAAACTGGATGAATAAAAATTGCATCTTTTTCTAATAAAATATATTTTAAGTTAGTTAACTGATTAATTTTTTAATTTAGGTTATTTTTCAAATGGCTAAGAAAATTGTGTTCGCGTTTAATGCATAAAGCGTATTTAATATGCTTATCAAAATTAAATAATTTTACCTTGGGGAAAAAATTGTATCAAGACAGTTAATTAAAAACTCAGCTTTGAAAAATGTTTTCCTAATTACAAAAGACTATTTGAGAAAGTTACGAATTGATCATACCGTTTTTTTAAACTTTATCTACACTAATACAATTTATCGAAAGTGACCACTGTAGAGGTTATGATTTGAGGTATTAGTTTATAAAATTAGCTAATAATAATTCTTTAACTGTCAAATTCCTACCCGCCTTCCTACCACGATTATATTATAGCCACCCACCTCATCCTCTGAGGACGGGGAGATCGAGGTTCGAATCTCGGTCGGGTGAACTGGGAGTGGTTTTTCCTAAATGGTTTTCCACTCTCCCTCCACGCAAATGCGGGTTCACTTCCTCTAATTCAACCTTCCCAATTCCTGATCCATTAGCGTAATTAGTACTTAAAGCGTGTAACCCGAACGGGTAGTAATACGCGGTGCTAAATAATAATTATATATTATAGCTACATCCATTATGTTTCCACCTACACCAGTAAACTTTACAAACAAGCGGTACCAGAGTCCAATTTTCAAATTTGTATTTTATAAAATACAAATATATATTTTTTATGGATAAAATTCATAAAATTGTACTCCATTGCTACTCACTTCAGTGACCGAATGGTCTAAGGTGTCGCTCTTGTGTTGGTCAGGCCTGTTGATAACGGGTAAGTCAGGGTTCGAATACCGGTCAAGTCTACTGATGGTGCTTTTATCTAGATTGTTTTCCACTCTCCTTCCACTAAAATGCAGGTAGATCACCTTTAAAATGCTTCCTTCCCTTATCCCTAACACATTATAATAGCTATCATATTCATATAACGTTAACAGGTAGTAATATGCAGTTATAGTAACAACTATATATTTAATTATTCATGCTATGCTATAAGTAGGTCCCCATTGATAATATACATCTAATTTACAGCTGCAGATCACAAAGTTTGAACGTATGAATGCATTATAATATACTCATTAGCTACTAAAATTTAATAAATATAAATTGCACCACGTCTTACTACCTATTCAAGCTACACTCATATGAATTATTCACGCTAGAGATGAGGGGGGTTGAATTTATATTAAGTGTACAGTCATTTATGTGCAGCAGAGTATGAAACCATCTACTACAAACCACCCTGAGTAAACCCAACCCTAATTCAAACGCCGATCTCTTAATCATCGTGAGTGACACCTTAGACCATTCGGCCACCGAAGCTAATGAAATATATTAATTAATTAAAACCCACTTCAGTGGCCGCATGGTCTAACGTGCTAACATTGTGTTGAACTAGAATGCGGAAGACGGGGAAAACGGTATTCGATCCCAGTCGGGTGCACTGAGGGGGTTCTCTCTTTAATGGTTTTCCACTCTCCCTCCACGCAAATGAAGGTGCATTTACTCTAAATTAAGCCTTCATAACCTCCGACCCATTCGTGTAATTAGTACATAGGCGTATAACCTGAAAGGTAGTCAGACGCGGTGCTAGAAAAAAGTCCATATTTCTTTTTAATAAAATAAATTATCTGAGCTCGGTTTGTTTCTATATCCTTACGTACTTTCATCACCGAATATTTTTTTCATTGGAACTCCAACCATTATACAGGGTGGGGCCGAAACCATTAGACGGCTAGAAATTTGAAAGTTAATACTTTAATTTAAAATTAAATATTCACTAGATAAATAAAAGTAAACTATATACTACACTTTTTTTCACTTTCTGAAGATAATTTCACTCAGGTAAGCTCCACCGAACGTCAGGCAAACCTCAGCACGTTGTCCATCACTTTCCTCAACATAGATTGTCTTATGGTTTCCACCCCGCCATATATATTAACCTTATATCTGAGTGTGTTACGGATTATAATGCATCATGCAACAGACTTAGGTCTACGGTGCTAGCGATATCTATATTGAGTGACGGCTGTCCACAGCGGGTCCATCAGCTGTACGCCCCATTGTTCTATGCAGCATTATAGAGTGGATGGTCCGAGCTTTTATCCATTGTACATTTGTACCATCCTATCATGTATCCTCCCTCCCTTGAAACCAACCATCAAACCCTTTTCAATACACCTAACAATACCGATCATACTACCATTAATATCGTGGGAATATAAATTCAAATTTATAAATCTCTATGGACTTTTTTTTTTATCTGGCTGGTTAATTATCTGACTACTGAACTAAGGGACTCTGGTTTGACTCTTGGCATATCAAAAACATTTATCATTGGTGAAATGTGCTTCCCCCTTACCCCTTTTTCACAGTGATAAATTAACGCCCGGGAGATGGGTGTTGCGTCTGTATTAGATTCAAGTTAATAAATAAGTTGTGTGCTGATATAATCAGTCTGTTCAGAAAGTGAACGCCCTCATCCTCAAACTATAAAATCTTATAAGATAGGTCCTTTATTATTATTATTATTATTATTATTATTATTATTAGCACCGCGTCTTACTACCCGTTCGGGTTATACGCAGATAGGTCCTTTAAAAGTGGTTTTTAGTAATGACTACTAGAGGAAGGGAATCGAAACCAGTACCTTTAGTATAGCACGACAATCTTCTACCACTGATATAATATGTTTTTAATGTGAATAGTCATAAAACAGTCCTTTTTTGAGATTTTTTTCAGCAGTCAAATGGGCTGAATAATAAACTCACGATACCCACTTGATCGTGATACTATCGCAACTTCGAGACTTAACTGTAGATTTTCATGTTAGCAACAACAAAAACTCAGAACAGAAACGTGGTCACGTGACGAGCTCTAAATTAATAATATGCGCAAGGTGTTCTGCTAAAGTTGCTCCACTTCGTCCACTCTAAGATCTTCACACGGGAGACCCAATCAAATCTCGAAACTAGCATTTCAAATAAGTGCGCATGCACTGTAGAGATAGAAGCTACTAGACAGCTTCGTTTGAAATTTAATAAAGCTTAATCTTAAAACAAAAGATTTTACCATTTACAATTGTAATATTAATGTCACAGTGTAATTTATAATTAAACAATAAAAATATCTCCTTGAGCAGAGCTCTAGTTGGAGACCTTACATATCTAATTTAATAATTTTATTTAATGGCGGATGGTGATGGTCCATTGAAATATAAATACAATACAGGATTGTTGGATATTTGAGGACATATTATTGTAAGAGAGGCAAATAAAGAAATGTTCAATGTGGATTAAATAGATTTACAGACATTAATATACCAACTAAATAATGTTATAGTGATTAATTTTATAGGAATTTGTTAGTTTGTAGCATTTTTTATTTCAAGTTGTATTATTTTTAAATTAGAAAACAAAGCATATAATTCAAAAAGGTTCTGATCAACAGATCAACATTTAGTTACTAGGATTTTGATGTTTATTGAGTTATTTTACTTATTTTAATATGTGTGTTCTGGAAAATATATTGTTACTAATCTGATTACATTATTAGTGTAGGTGTTTTGAAAAAAAAGGGGGGAGGGGAAGTAGCATAATGCATTAAAGATATTTATTGTACTTTTTTTAATATTAATTTGAGTCAAGAGGTTTTCATGTAGCTATTTTTTACACTATATTTAAGTGTGTTTTTTAAACGTGTGGGTTTTTGAGGTTATGAGTAGTTTTGGGAGGTAGTTGTCTATTTGGTAGCCATAAAATGAGAGCGCTTTTTTTCCGTTCTCTTGTTTTTTTAGCACAGCCTCTTACTACCTGTTCATGTTATTTGCCTATATACTAATTATAATGATTATCTTGGGATTATGAAGGCTTAATTTAGATTAAGTGCACCAGCATTGTTATACCACGTGACCACTGAAGTGGATCTTACTCTTGTTATAATTGAATTTAGGTATAAATCATTAGCATGCCTTATGTGATAACTGTGCTGAGTGGTGTGTTTGTCTGCGAAATTATTCATTTTAAAGTGCACAATTAATCAGATACTGAGTTTGTGAAGACCTTAAGATCGGCTGTTGTGAGGAGAGTTAAAATAACACGTTAATGGAAGTCAAGTGTATCGTTGTATTGGATTGCGCCACTACACAGAATTATAATTTGGAAACATCCATCGGGAGAGTGATCTAAAAATATGTTTATCCACTAGAAAAGACAATATGTTGATAATCAACTGTTTCAAATTTTTATTACAATGCATCATGGGTCAACATACAGCGTGGGAATTTCTGCACCACTTAAGTAGATTCTTTTCTCTATTTTCACTGAAAGTATAAATCGAGCTTAAAACGAGTAAAACGTATGCTCACTATGGTTTCTACATAACTCTTCACATTCTTCAAAGTCAAATATATTAACAAAACTCCTTGAGCATATACAGAGAAGTTTAGAAAAGTCATTCTGAAAATGAACAATCTTAAAAGTTTATAGAAAATCAATACTAAGTGGCTTACTGAGTAGAGTGGTCTACACAAGTAATTGAAAAACTCTCATTGTGTACAAACAACTTTGGAGTTACAAAGCTGAAGAAAAATTATTTCTTCGAGTACACAAATGAAAAAGGTTGAATACCACTACACTGTTGCATATATTATTCATTTGTTTCTTGTCTAACTTGATCACCAAAGAAAAATATCAACTTCAAGTCCAAAGAGAAATTAAAGGAGATATTTCAACTGGAAATCAAATTAGAAACTAAAGGACATATTTCAACTTGAAATACATATAAAATTAAAGGAGATATTTCAACTTAAAATCTAAGGGGAAATTATAGGATATATTTCATCTTTAAATCCAAGGAGAAATTATAGGAAATATTTCATCTTTAAACCCAAGGAGAAATTATAGGAAATATTTCATCTTTAAATCCAAGGAGAAATTATAGGAAATATTTCATCTTTAAATCCAAGGAGAAATTATAGGAAATATTTCATCTTTAAATCCAATGAGAAAAGGAGATAATTTAACTAGAATTCCTAGGAGAAATTATAGGATATATTTTAACTTTAAATCCCGGGAGGAATTATAAGAATGTAGTAATATAATTCTTAACCTGATATACTTATCATTTTTGAATGAGGAGAGTGAGGTCTACTATTCACAGAGCTACAAGTACATATCCTCGTAAGTTCTACAAAGCTCTCCTATATTTTTAAACGACCACATTAACCACCCAGCCACGAAAACGGATAACAAATGGGATATTAATAAACTAAGAATCGGACTCAAAACTTGTAGCCCAATTACAACACGTATTACATTGCAGAACGTAGCCTAGAAATATAAAATATATCAATAAAGTCGAATTAAAAGCTTTAATTTTCAAATGTTATTTTAATTATTTTACTGTATTGTGATGTATACGCAACTAAGATATTTAATTAAAATATTTAGTGGCTAAATGTAAAATAATCACTAAACAGTTTGTATGATTAGCTCTGACATGAAAGAGATAGGTAATTGTTTAAACGTACCCAAATACACTCATTGGTGATTTTCTATTCTTTCTGCAGGCTATCGCTGGGGAGACTACTTGAAATCAACTCCACTCCTCCTGTGCCCTTAGACTAGTGAAGTGCTATTTTTAGCTACCTAGACTTTCAATAAGAAACGCAGATATACATATTTCAAAAATAATATTACATGCATTATTGTACCAGGGTTTATTTCGAATGAATTGCTAATAATATATGAAAGGCCATAGTCGATAATAAGACATTACAATATTAACAATATTAACAATTTAAAGTAGAAATATTTAGTGAACTTATTTTATCTGCAATCAAACCAAGCCATAAAGTTAGAAGGGTGATCAAAGTATAACTTTTACTCACTTTATAACATTACTATTTAGAGAATAGTTTTATTTTTACTCTTTATAACATGCATATAAAGGTAAAATAAGTTGTTCCCTTATGTAATAAGTAAAACCTTGATTCAAACAGAACGATCATTTAATTTTAAGTAGATCTTACCATTCACTCTAAAATGAGTGTGATTTAAAACGGAGATGTTATCCCATTATAAGAGATTTTCTATAAAATTCATATATCAATTATAATGTCAGCGATGAGGGTTGTAATAACTGCGGTTGTGGTGCTATTGATAGAGGTAATAATTTTTATTAATATTTTACTCGTTTATTTTATGTTTACTGAACAAACCTCTATATGCTAAAATATTGAATTTATTTTGATTATTAAAAACAAAAAAAATTATTTTGTATCATGACATTGAAACTAGCTTTACAATAAACTACCATAAATGTGATTTTACATTAGCCTATAACATTCAAGTATACCTCCGTAGAAAACTGGCAATTTAGTGCAGATATATTAAAATATTTATTATGATTAATATTTAAATTATATTTATTTATTTCAATGTAGTATATATATATATATATACATAAATATGTGTTTATATATTTATACATAAATATATGTGTATATATATATATACTCTATTGAAATTCACCTAATACCTAATAATTAATAAACAATTATTAATTATTAGTGGGTTGGATGGATTATTTTTGGTAATAATCTGTTTTAAAATATGGTAAATAGTCTGAATATTGGTTGTTAAATTTTTTAAAGTATTCTTAACATTATTTAGCATTCGTTTCTTAGGTCAAATATTTTAAACCTATGAAATTTATGTTTTTTCTATGGCTTATAACTCTATAAAAAATATTATTTCAACATTTTAAAATCCACTTGAATAATGACTACTATTATTGATTTATATTGACTCGCAATTTACAAATACCTTTTTAAATATGCTTTTACTAGAACTTAAAATGTATTTATTGTAAACATATATGCCAATATTCAACATTTAAATATATATCAACAAATTTATTCAAATTGACAAAAAGTCTCATGACCTATGCTAACACACAGTAGAGTCTACTTTTTAAACTCGCCACACTTAAGCTTTTAGAATATTAAGAGAAAATTAAAAAAATCCCAAACTGATAAATTTGTAAGATATTAAACATTGAATTATTTTTTAAGGAAATGCATGATTCTTAAATTCATAGTTATGTCAAATATATTAAAAGTTATTAAATATTGATTAAATAAATGGAACTAAAATCTTTATAGAAGTCAAAATATTGAAAACTATCAATTTCTTACAAAATATTTCTAAAAATGATTAAATTGCTTTTATTCTAATAATGTTTACAAATTTGCAGTTAAATAAAACAAGTTAATATTAAAACTTACTACACTTTGAAACAGTAATAAAAATGAAAGCCTAGCTACGTAAACATCATATTTGTAACATATAGATCAAGTTTAAACACAAATAAGTGTAAGACATATTTTTCTAGTAGATGCTGGAGTAGGTTAAAACAACTATCACTTAATTAAATAATATAAGATAAATATAATTTAATCATTAAGTGTTAAAGTTGCTTATTTTAGATAGATGTTATTGGTACATATTTCTCTAGTTTATTTCTATAAGGACGAGAATACTGTAAAATAAAACTAGTTCCTATAAAATATACTCTGATAAATATTCATCAAATTTCATGTATTATTTAATGATTTTGTGTGGTTTAGATTTTCATTTTCATTAATTAACAAAAATACACATTATGAATTTATTTCAAACTATCAATCCTGCACGTCGTTGCCCGTGACCCACTGTGGTATAAGAATTAGGTCTATATAAGACTCATGGTGCCCGTATCTCTGAAAGGTAGTTCTAAACCAGAATTTGTTAGAAATTAGTCTAATTAAAAAGCTAATAAAAAATTTAAAAATCCAGCTCCGAGGTGCATCCGGACACCCTTTAGTCCGCCTATGCTAAAAAAATTCAGATCTCTGCGCGCCGTATATTTGGCTGGGCATCGCACACGAACACAGACAAACACTTCATTAAATTATTATAGATAATTGTGTTAAAATGTTATATTTTCAAATAATAATAGATGAACAATAATTTCAGAACATCGTGATTGCGAGCCATAATCTTGATACTGCTCAAGATGAAACTGAGGGTGAGTATTTTTATGTTACAGTAAAAATTAAATCGAAAATATATTTGAAGAATCATAAATTATATTAATCAGTGGCTGTATACAAACCGGACATCAGTAACAGTGTTAGACATGTTTAGGCCCATATCCACCTTAGATGGCTTCGCAGACCACACGTTAACTATCTCAAAATGTTCGCTATAGCATCACCTATATCCTATTTAATTTTTGCACGCTTTCACGGAAACAACCTCTATATAAAATAAACCTTTTCTTTCAAATTGTATTCATCTTATCCACAGTTGAATGAATTTTGTACAAGATTTATTTTCTGTTAAAAATCGTAAAAAAAAAAGTGTACATTAACATCCCCTCTAATATAAAATATAGATATGTCCCTGTTTTTGTTAATGATCCGTACTACCGGTAAATGGTAAAGGTTTTGTTATCATATGCTTGCTAGAAAATATGTAACATAACATAAAATCTACAAGCTCTCGTCCCCAGAGTGAAACCTTTTGTCTGCTTTACTCACTTTCTAACTGGACAAAGGGTAACAATGTAATTGTTTATTTGATGGTTTATCACTTTCACCAAAACAACTCAGTTCAGTTTAAAGTAAATGGCCGTTATAAAATACTTCCCTCAAACACCGGGCTATATGAGTGTTGCTTTAAACGGAAAGTTCAGCCTTTGGAACAATTCTTTTTAAAATAGGAAGTTGTCCTGACAGACTTGAAATTGGTGCAGCCTTCCTGGAGGCCCATGGAATGATAGTGAAATAACACAAGGCACTCACTTTTAATTATTCGACCAATGAGGAACTACATGTAGCACTCTGACTGGTTTTAGGCAGTCAATAGGTGTTGCATTAAGCACTCCGACTGGTTTGAGGCAGACAATCGGAAGTGTATTAAACACTTCAACCACCTAGCAGGCAGATTCTAGCAGGCAGATTAATCATCAGTTCTTAGTATAACAATGTAATAATAATAATAATAATATTTAGAACCGCGTCTTACTACCCGTTCGGGTTATACGCTCTAAGTACTAATTACTCTAATGTATTAGAAATTGGAAAGGTTGGATCAGAGGAAGTGAACCCGCATTTGCGTGGAGGGAGAGCGGAAGACCATTTAGGAAAAACCACCCCCAGTTCACCCGAACAAGACTCGAACCTCGATCTCCCCGTCCTCGGAAGTCGAGCTCAACACGACAAACGCGTTAGCCAACTACGCCACCGAGGCGGGTTATATATATATAAAACAATGTAAAGGTAATATGTACTCTTCACATGAATATTACAGTTTAGCTCAATAAAACAACTTGCTAATAATTATTATCATTTCATATCAATATTTAGTCAAGAGTCTATTCGTTGCAGGAGGGGGGTGGGGGGGGGGAATTGATTACTAGCAGGTGATGTAAAGACGATTAAAATAAAAACATTATTAATAAACAATAAATTTTTTTTGTGAAAGTTTTTACTGCCAAAAGTTACAATAAATAAACTTATGGTCTTGCTGATCATGGGGTTTGACAAATCGATATAAAATGAGAGTAGAGTAGACCTGTGGGCCTATCCCGGAGATGTTGCGAGTTTATCTTACTACGGTGAATCTCGCCATGTTCAACTCGAACTCGTAATTTAATATCCGTAAGTAGCCATTCCTGAGTTAATAATCTCGCAATTCGTGTTGAGTCTTCTAATTTCGTATTAAGCGAAAAATTCCGAACTTCCGGTGTCAAAAATTGTGATTTGAGATTTACTTTATAGCTGTGTGAACGCACCCTTCAGCCATTTAAACAATAGAATAACAAAAATGTTGTCTTCGACATCTTCGTTTTATCTCGGTTTTATTTTTTGTTGGTTAAGGTTAGCTCGATAAAGTCTAAATAAAATTGGATTGGAAGAGAATAAGCAAAGAGCAAAAGCAGATTACACTTTATGTATGTTTCTTTGTTTCGCTAAATGATTAAATAAAAAGCTATTACTAGTATAACTTATTACATCATGTATGATATAATTATCTTAATAACTTTAATAGGTACATAAAAAGCCAAAATTAAATAACATACAGCATATGGATGGAATGCCTTTCTATTTGAATAAAACCGTTTATTAAGCCTGAACAAATTAATAAATTTCTTATCACTCAGCTCAAAAGCGTCTTCGCGTTCACGAAATATACGTGGCATTCTATTAAATTCATTTTCAAATTCTTCAAGTTCTCTTATTATCAAATAGTAAGGCTATGTTTACGCCATTTTACATTTTGTCCAACAACAAATATTTTCGAACTATCTGTTGCGATATTGACGATTCCGAGAGGTAGAACCGCAGTGAGATCTATCCGAATGAAAAAATCTCAATCCGTAACGAAATTTTTTTCAAGAATAGCTAAATAGAAAAAGTTTCGAGATTGTGTCACGTGAACGACCAATCTCGAAATGGAATCAACTCGAAACATCTCGGGGATAGGCCCACTGGTAACATTGACTAGCTATCAGTTACCACCACTCCTAATGTAGTTTGGGTATACCTGGCGTCCGAACATAAGACAATAGAGTCTAGCGCCCACGAATAAGTAATACAAGCGTATCGAAAACGATCAGGGCGTACATTTGAGCCTGTCAGGATCCGAACCCCAGACGTCATTCTATAATACGCAGCGTAAGCTTATAAAGATATCATTTTTAAGTATGAAACAAAAATACATGAAGATTTTATGTAAAAAAAAAATCACGTCCAATTTTAAAAGCTTTCAAAACTAATATAAATAACAAACCATATAGTAATTTGTTTATTTGTATATTTCAGATGACGAATCAAATACGAGAACACATGAAAATTATGGAAACTCTCTCGAATCGTCAAATAGTGATCAATCTTCTGAAGAAATTTGCATAGGTGTCGATAGGAAAGGAAAACAATATCTTAAAATGACTTACACGCCATTTTAAAATCAAAGGAGTGACTATAGAAAATATAATAATGATCTGCCTTTACGTTTAAATATAACACAAGATATAGGGAATGAACTTTCAAGCAATGTTGAAAGAAAAATTAACTTTATTAGTAATAAATATACAGCGGAACCTTCCCTTATTCCAAAAGACAAATTGAGGCAGGTGATTTCTCCAAAAAAGATTAGAAGGCATAGACGTTTAAGGAATTCTACACCAATATTGAATATATTATTTGGAAAAATACCCTTATATATTACACCTTCTTCACCCCCACAAACAAACCAATCGATCATGAAATTCGAAAATAGCAACTACCAACCTGTGATCATAGATAAGTTTAAAAAACGGAAATATGTGCGAGAAAACGAATTATTGCGTAGTTCTTATAAACCTATAGAGGAGAATAGCACTTTTAAAAATGAAAACCATTCCCAACTGATTGAATATTTAAGGGAAAATTTAACCAAAAGAAATGTCTTAGTTTTTCAGCCTGAATTTGAAATAACAAAACAATCTCAAACACTCAATAGTTTGGTAGTTAATGGTTATACTGACAATGCGTGGAACCTTACTTATACGACTGATCCATTTGTTCTAGAATCTAACTTCTCGACTAGCCAAGATACAACTTTATTGAAGAGTGGCTCCTTAGAGGATAACTACACCTCATTGTTCCCGATAAACTCACCACATAGACATTCAAATAATTGGAGTTTATTTGGCAAACAGTCTAAAAAAGTTCCGAAATCTAAATCAAAAAATGAAATTAATAGACTTAACCAAGAAGATTTCATTAATCGTTACTTGGATGATTCGTCAATTGACAAACAAGAAAAAAATTACACTAAAGATGAAAACATCGAAGAGATTTTTCCATCAACGGAATACTTTGAAAATGAAGAAAATACACGTAAAGAAAATGATGAAGTGTGGGAAGAAGATACAATACATTTTAAAACAAAAATAATTCCATCTGAAAAAGCTAAAAAGAACTATAAAGTGGCCACATATTCAAACAATTTCGAAAATAAAACTAATAACAACAAAACCTCTTACATAAAAGTAAACTCTAGATCGGCAATGCACCAAAGTCCTCCTTTCAAAAACTACTTATACGCCAATAATCTTTATCATTTCATTAAAAGATATAAAAATGATCTTCCAGAAAGATATATTTCTTCATATGGAACATACCTTGATCCACAAATCTTGCAAATAAGTGATCATAAAAATTATTTTACCAGATACAGGAAAAAGAAAAGAATATTCTAATAAAAGAATATTGGAAAAAATGGGAAATTGACAACATTTAACCATTTATGCTCATTGTATGTATTTTATCTATGAAATGTCTACTATAATTTGCATCTAACCATTAAAATTTAACAAAATAGCTTTTACAAACTACTTTTTGTAAAACCACACTTGTAACCTTTTCCTTAGCTCTTTTTTTTTGCCTGCTTATATTCATTTGTTTTGGTATAAACATTCCCATGAGAAAACTTAAAAAATGTGTATGCAAAACACTGCCAAGTTTTTTAATTATCTTATTTGTGTATGTTTTATTCCTTTTATTAAACGTTAACTGAATTATAGCTTAAGATGAAGCCCGACACCTTAGTTAATTAAGTAAGTAGCAAGTTTTTCTACTGAACAGTGGTCCCGAGTTCAATTCTTGGCATGTCTGAAAACTTATCATTAGTGATATATCAGTGGAGGGACTGGATGATATATATACTGTTACAAAACCATTGAGAAAAGATCTTGTGAATGTGGGGAATGCCAGGCCTCTACCGTGGTTCGGATTCCACGTTAAACTGTAGGTCCTCCATTTCATCTCACAATCACCCTACCATTACACATTAGCGTAAGTGCGTATAACCCGAACGGGTAGTAAGACGCGGTGCTAATAATAATAACCTTGAGAAAAGAGGTACATCACTGTCCATCAAACTGTATAACAATCAATGTCACATTTCAAAGACCTTTAAAAAATTATAAATCTATTTGCTACAGCTCAGAGACTATTAATTTCATACACATATTGGAAAATTCCACTTAAGTAGAATACCCTCAATGCTATCTGTAACGTTTAACAGTGCCTAGATATATATTATTATTATTAGCACCGCATCTTACTACCCGTTCGGGTTATACGCACTTACACAAATGTGTAATGGTAGGGTGATTGCGAGATGAAATGGAGGACCTACAGTTTAACGTGGAATCCGAACCATGGTGGAGGCCTGGCATTCTCCACATTCACTGGTTGTGATTAATACACGTCTTGTCAGCCTAGAGATACAATTTGATTAAAATCGTTAGAGCAGATTTCAAGAAAAAAAAAATCTCTTTTGCTCTTTAGTAAACTACCCTTTAGTTTAGGTTTAGATATCTAATTCCAAAATGTATCTGGGGTAGACTTATTAAAATCCTAGATACCAAGTTTTATTCCGATCGATAAAACCTATTTTGGTTCTAGGCCGAGATACAGACAAACGGCATCTCAAAAACCACTTTTTTTTATAAAAAAAAAGGTATCAGGCAGGGGGTCATGAAAGTCGACATTTATAGAAATCCCAAGTTTAAATTTTTTGGCAATCCTAATAATTCTTTCTCTGAGGAATCGATAGAAAGTAAAAATGAACAGAAGATATTTTTTGTTTTCAGTATATACTGGCGTTCTGATTAACTAGGTTTCCTCCTCGTATTCCGATTGCTTAATACATCCTAAGTCCAAGGGTTTCCTATGCTCAAGTCCATACATGGTGCATAAAAGTTAAGTTCAATCTACTTATGGAATTACGCACTGTATACAATGATTCTGTTGTGAACATAATCATTAATAAATGCATCTCAACTTTATACATATTGTATGATATATTATTTGTTACTAACTATGCGCTATGCTTGACTCCAAACCCAGGCCCTTGTGTTAAATGTAAAACCAGTAGTTATGTGAACAGTAAGTAGACTTTACCCAATTTATTTTTTTAAAACTAGTACATTTATTTAATAATCATGTGGTGTTCTTATCTTTACTACAATCTCAACATTTTTCTTTGGATTTCAAGTTAAAATATATCCTATAAATTCGACAGAGATTTTAGTTTGATATTTTCTCTTGATGATCTAGTAGGACAGAAAAAAAATTAAAACTTTATTCGTTAGTACATTATATTCATATATAAAAACATTTTTCACCCAGTTTATGACCTCAGTCTCGCAATAGAAATCAAAATTTATAAAAATACTTCGTAAGTGCTTATAATTTTAAATTATAATCATATAAGATAAGCTACTAAATGAAAACTCTTTTGAGTAGCCGCGTTATTTAAATGGATAGCCATATTTATCCAAATAAAAGTACTGAATATACATCTTTTGGACTACGTTCAAGGAATGTCCCTGCCAAATTTAGTTAAAATTAGACCACCCATTTGGCAGTTATCGCAGATTAAACAAGCATATGTTTGGTTGGCCACCATCTTTAAACGGATAACCAAATTGAAAAACACATATGCCTTGGCTAAAATAATATCCCTGCAAAAATTGTATTAAAACTGGACACAGAATTTGACAATAATTGTGGAGCAAAGATTTGGACATACAGGCAAAATACAATGGTCGGGTTAAAACAACCTCTGCAAATTATTTTATTTGTTTGGAAAAATTAATTATCATCTAAGGTACGTCCTGGGTACAGGACAAAACTTTAGGGCAGGCATATTAAATATGCGGCCGTTTCCAAGATTACCTTATGATGAACCAAAATATAATGTGACCATATTATTATTATTATTATTATTATTATTATTATTTGTATAAATTTCATATATACCATTCTTCAGTGCAAAGCAAACTGTATCGGACACATTCTTCGGAAGAACTGTCTTCTCCACAAAGTCATGGAAGGAAAGGTTGATTGAAAGAGGATCTTCGGAAGAAGGGGGATTCAAATATTAGATAACTCTAAGTAAAGAAGAAAATTCTTGGAGCTGAAGGAGAAGGCAAATAACAGGGCCCGTTGGTGGTCTAAGTTCACTGAAAAATTAACAAAGACAAAACACATAATAATAATAATACCCTTTAAAATGTGACATTTGGGAATTGTACCTAATTCTGGGAAATATATCATGCTAGGTTTGAATAACAAATTTGTACATCTCATCACTAGAGATTGAGCTGTATCAACAACAAAAATATGGAATTTGTTCACCAAATATGTGTGACGTTTTGTAGCACATTCGAATGTGAAAAGTTTTTTTCGTTCATGAGAAGGAACCAAACACCCAAGAGATCACCGATTATGGACAATAAACTGTCGTAAATTAATGAGAATTACTTCAGCCCAACATTCAAACAATTTTTGCAAACAAAAAGTTTCATATTTCTACCTAAAAAAATGGGTTTTTTCAATATTTTATTTAGGGGCCCACTCTTAAGGTGGGATGAAAGGGTTTGTGAGCTCAGGTTAGTAAGTTTATAGTTTTTACGATAACAACAATAAATCAATGTTTTTGACAAAAATAAATATAATAGCAATCCAGTAGATATGTTTAGTTCTATACACATAATAAAATTTCTTGAATATTTGCCATATGTATAGCGGAATTTGACTGTGATTTATTTATTTATTTAATAAGTTTATCGTCAGATGTAAATATCTTCAAGATAAATATTCAAGAGTTATTGGTAATACAACGCATTATCAAAGTGAAATTCAAATCGTATATTAGAAATAATTCTTAGACAAATTTTGACCACAGATAGTATTGCTCAATTGACTCCAAAAATTATCAAACAAATTAATTGCTCTACAAACACGGATGTTTTAGTGATCCAACAGACACAAAAAAGGTTAAAATAATAATATATTTAGACTGATTGGTCTTTCTTAAAAGTTCAAAAGAAACTTTTATGACATAAACATAGATAAAAAAAATTATTTAAAACAATGTAATGACCATGACTCCAGAAATGAATTTCGATACGATTCTACTATGAAAAAATACTGAGTGAATACAAAACGATTGAGATTTATTCGATGCGATTTATGACTTGAAGAGTGTTTACGTACACTCCTTTTACCCTGAAAAATAGCACTCTTACCTCGGTGCGTTATACTATGACCCCATCTTATGAGCCACAACATAGTAAAATATTGGAAGATAAGCTTGATACAAGGTAAACGAAGGGTATATTACGTACAGACCACAAGGCAAATATATTATAACGTGGGGTGCGCGTGACCTTGGAAGGTCACGGGCCGTTCACACGTGAACGTGTGAACCACGAGTTTTTTTTGAGGATATTGGGGTATGTTGCAGGCTACATATGAATTAAAATACTCGCAGATCACCCAAGGTTTTGATTGTTAAAAACAAAACTCAAAAAAACATTAACAGAATTAAATACACAGCTAAACCATTCAACAAATTAGGTAGTCAAAGTAATTATGTAAATTAATAAACCAGTGACGACATAATAAATAGAATAACATTGAATAAATTATAGCTAAACAGTTCACTGAGCTAAGTTATACTAGTAATTGTCTTTAAATTAATAAACAAATGAAAACACATAAAATAAAATTACACTGGATTAATTATAACTAAACAGTTCACTGACTCAGGTAATATAGGCAATTGTTTGTAAATCAATACACAAATGAAAACACACAAAATGGAATTAAATCAAATCAAGTAAACAGCTTGTTAACAAAAATACTGAATAAATAGTTAAATGTCCAGATATCAATTTCTTAAAACGTTCGTTCACGGTACAATTTACTTTCAATGTTAAAGACACTCACGGAACCCCACCGGCACGCGCCACACGAACACCGGACTCACTGGTCCACTCCCGGCCTCACTGGTCCACTCCCGGCCTCACTGGTTGAGAACCAAGAACTAAGCACCTTTGGCTATCGCTGAGTGATATATATACCACCCTGGCACCCCCCTGTATATATATATATATATATATATATATACACACACACACACACACACACACACACACACACAGGGGTGGTGCCAGCTAAGGGTCTGGAATCCTCCACTTATAGAATTAAAAGGGCCCAGACCCTTCCAGACATGTCTCAGTCCTCCCCCCTTTACCCTCCCCACCAATCCCCCAGTCAAGGTAGAAGGCCGTTGCCTACCTGCCAGACAAGGAGGGAGACAGAGAGAGGAGGGAGCACAACCAGGGTAAACCATGAGAGCGCGCCGTTCCCGCTGATAAACACTAATCTTGGTACGATACTTTACGTTTGTTGACATTAATATTAAAACGAATTGAATCAAAATTTTATATACATGTGGATAAAAGACTGTTCCTTATGAAAATATAAATTTGTGTGTCAGTTTCAAAAGGAATTTGAGCAGTTGAGCTCATTTTATTGACGCACATCGGCAATAATGCATTGAGCGAGAAGAGGTAGAGTGTTAAGTGTGCGCAATAGACCTGCTTGCTCACTTACTGTATGGCATTAGTAACTCGAAAGTTAACTGTCACACTTACAAAAGTACCTCATATCTCTAACTTGAGATAGTTCTATCCAGTCCACTTAATTACACTCTATACCTATCTTGAGCTAGTCATATCCAGTTCACCTTATAGCACCTATTTCTCTCTTGAGATATTTATAACCAGTCCACCTCATTATAAACTATCTTGAGCTAGTCATATCCAGTTCGCCTCATAGCACTTATTTCTCTCTTGAGATAGTTATAACCAGTCCACCTCATTATAAACTATCTTGAGCTAGTCATATCCAGTTCACCTCATAGCACCTATTTCTCTCTTGATATACTTATATCTAGTCCACCTCGTTACACTCTATCACTATCTTGTGCTAGTTCTATCCAGTACACTTCCTTACACCCAATTCTTATCTCTAACTAGTTCTATCCACTGCACGTTATGACACACTATCCCTATCTTGAACTAGTTCTATACAGTCCACCTCACTACACCCTATCTCTTTAAGGTCCATTCTAATGTTATCTTCCCATCTGCGTCTAACCAATGGGCTCTTCCCATTGGATATGCTAGTCATTACCCTGAACACGGTTCTATATTCTCCCATTCACGTTCCATGTCCCTCCTACCGTAATATGCGAGACATGATTTTCCTAACAATGTACTGTGATGAGTACAGGGTATGTAACTCATCATTGCCTAACTTCCTTTCTCCACAGTAGCCTTATCCCCTTTTACTATATAGCTTTTGGAAATGTACAGCTTACCAAAATATGTAATGAGGATTTCTTTTGTTTCAGGAGCAAAGTTGCTGCGGCTTTGTTGAACAAACACCTGCAGATAAACGGGATCAGCGCCGGTCTGACGTCACTTCAACAGCCAATCAACGGTAACAAGGACGTCCTGGGTCCGGAGGCCGAGCCAATCGCCACCAGTAGTAAGATGAAGCGGGAACGTAAGGCCGCAAGGACGCTTGGGATTATCATGTCCGCTTTCCTGGCGTGCTGGCTGCCTTTCTTCTTGTGGTCAGTTCTCATCAGTGCTTACCATTAACTTTCTTCATGTACTCAGTTGCCAGGTGTTCTTACTTTCTTCTTGTGGTGATTCAGGTTCCATCAGTCTTCACCTTTGCCTTTCTTCTTGTGGTAAATTCCCAAAATTCCTCAACTTTATGTTTCTTCTTGTTGGTAAGTCGGTTCCCAGCAATCCTCACCCTTGCCTTTCTTCATGTGGTCAGTTTTCAGTAGTCCTTATAGTTCTAGCATGTGCCTGGTTATGGCCGAGTGGTCTAAGGTGTTAGCCTCATCATACAATTTAAAATAATAGAGACACACAAAAAAGTTTTTTCAAGAATACAATAGTAGCCTACGGATAACCCTTTTACAAAATATACTATTAAATGAAGTCAGTGCATTGTTCAAACATTTTTTATAATTTTACCAAAAGTAAACTTTTAGCTGAGGTTTCAGCAGGTGTTTAAACAATGACTAACTCAACTAGTGGCCTATTTTTTGAAAGGTAAATTGGTATACCAATATTATTAGATTAAATATTTGCTACGTAATCATTTTAAAAAATGTCTCCTGCTCTACAGCAATCATATTGCTTGCACAATTGAGTTCCATTTTCACATCTTATAATTACATAAAAAATATGGCCGATGACAGTTTATCACACAGCTAAATAACATTTTAACACTCACAGGAAAATACTTCTTCCTGAATGGCTAGTCCTACAAATGCTGGAAAAGTTGAGCGAAAAAGTTTATGGCTTAGAGGTGAGAGTTACCATTGTATTTAATCTAATTTCCTAAAATACTTAGAATTGAAGGATACAGGTGGAATAGGGGGAAATCCACACATTATACACATTTTCTGGGACAATATTAGATCTCAAGGGAGAACCGAAGAGTCGAATTAAAGTTTTGTTCTTGTGTTTTGCATACTGCCACTGCCTAGTCAGTGACCAGTCTGGAAGAATATTCCGGGGTTTCTGCATTACACAGTTGATATCAGGTCACCCAAACTTCTCGAAAGTCTAGTGATCCTAGAGTCGCTTTATAGTCAGAGCGTTGTAAACCATCACTGGGAATTAGAGACGTAACATTCAGGTTAGGTCAAGAAGAGAACAATTGAATGTTAGTACACTGACAGTAGTGAGTTCCTTTCCCTAATTTGGTTAATCTACATCACACACTATTATAATTAGATATTACGCAATAAACAACTATTAGTGAGCCCACACAATTATTTGAAGCTACCGAACCACACCCCCTGAGCCATCCTGATAAATTTACCCACCGGTTGAAGGGTGTAGCGGAAAATATACAAGTTTTTTCTTAACCGTAATCTAAAGTGAATTAAAAAGGTATCTTTATTTTCCAAAATATGGCAGCATTAACTCAATTTGAGTTAAAATTTTAATCTCCCCCATTTTCCTTTGTAACCTTAAATTATTAGTGTCACACATTCAAATAAGTCCAAGTTTAGGATTTTTTTTATTTGTGTATACAGTTTACATTCTCATTTGACCCGACAGATTTTTTATAAGATGTTTGGGGTTCAAATCTCTTTTTGATTCACTAAAGACGTTTTTCTATATTTTATTATTGTCGAAAGTTTAACACTTTCACTCTCTAAGCTAAGGCGGGTGAGTCTTTATTATTTACCCGTCTCATATTTATAGCTTTCAACCAAGTGACTAATAATTCTTAGGTTGAACGCAAGTATTAAATAATAGTAACAATAACAATACCCTTAACGACCCCTCTGTGCTCTAGTGGTCAGAGTTCCTGGCTACAAAAGTCCCGGGTTCAATCACCAACACTTCCGGATTTTATGTGAAGGGGTGAATTTGGAACGCCATCAACTCAGCCTTGTGATGTAAAATGAGGATCCACTTCTAATAAAAAGTAGCAGCTTCAGTTAAGAAAACTGAGCTTAATTGATGGAGGATAATTGTACTGACCACAAGACACCCTCTATCCGTGGATGCTGGCAATGTCTTCACCAACAATCAGCGTCCGTTTAGACTATATGGCTCAGGGCTAGTATAATGATGTTTTATGATACTTGAAAATGTTAAATAAACATTCAAAAATTACCTATCTTATGTACCGTGGCTACAAAAAAATATATCCCCCAACCTCCGCCACCTTAAAAGAGCGAACAGAACTTACCCCATTTTACCGGGACGTCAGCGCCCTAACTGCGGACACTCCACAAACGTTGTCACGGAACACTGGTCATCGGCCGAGTAGATCAAGAAAACAAAGACTAAGGACCAGTTTCATAGTCAAATTTAGTACGCCTCAAGTGCGGCGCTACACTAAATACAAGACGACACCTACCTAGACCAGAATGTAATGGGCCAGTTTCCTATGCAAGAACGGCCCATTCCATTCGAGTTTAGGTAGGTGTCGTCTTGTATTTAGTGTAGCGCCGCACTTGAGGCGTACTAAATTTGACTATGAAACTGGCCCTAAGTCACCTAATGGCATGTAACTCCTGTGTAATAGTACGGTATTCCCCAAGCCCAAGACGCTGCGCAGGCGCCCAGCTTGGAGAAAAGAGCTAGAAGTGCAATCACGTGTGTCTCCCTAACTGTGTTGCTATAAAGCAACTTAGCCTACGTAGATTTCAATCTCTCTAAAAACTGAGATGTTTTGAAAATTCTCTAGGTTTGTCGTAAGTAAGTTTGGTAATGTGAGAATATGTGTGTTATAGTTCCCCACTTGGCAAACTAGGGGTTACGTGAGAGGGATGGGGGGGCTGTGTCTAATTAATCTGCTCACAATTAGCTTTTGTAAGGCTTGTTTCTCTAGAAACTTGAAGTGAGTTTGAAGTTACGCGGCTCCGGGAAACACATCTCACCCGGTATTCCGGGAGGGTTTACAAACTTTGACTCACCCTCGCAAGAAAATATAGTATGTCGTCACACCGCGTCGCGTCGGTGGGAACGAGGACTAAATTACAGGCGCATTTTGTTTTGGTTTCCTAGTGACGGGGAGGTTGGTGTTCTATTCCCAGCCGGGCTTACTAAGCATGTATTTTCCTATATGTAATGGGTAGTATGACGTGTTGGGGGGGAGGGGGATCAGAAAAAACAATGCGTCTACCTTAGGGCGGGAGTAAAGTAAGGGACGCGAGAAAAGATAAGTTTTTTTTTGTTTTTATATAAAAAAAAATTGTCGAAAGGAATCAAATATTGCTCCAGTAGAAACAGAGTTTAATATTATTCACGTGGTGATACAAACATTTTTTTTTATATCTGTCATTAGCATAGTTGTATCAGATGAAAAACTTTTCAAATTAAGGGAAAAATTTTATTATTAAATTCTAGGACACCGTTGACATATATTCAACAAATGTTGATATCACCATGGGAAGAAAATTTAAATGAATGTTTCTATTTGAGAATAATTTGATTTATTTTGGTCAAAACTGGTATTTCTATTAAAAAACTGCGAGAACACTGACCTTCCTCATCCCCTTCAGCCCTCGCCTTAAGACTAATAAATGTGTAAACATTTAACAGGCACTTTGAAATGCAAAGTTATTTTGATTACAACACCCTTGGTTAATTAGTTATTTTAGTAATTGGACGTAAAATAGACGATCACACAATGAATTACATAATTAATTTAACATAATTTTACCCACTTCGGTAGTAAAATCGTCTAAGGCATCATTTTGACAATAGATGGACTGACGATGACAGGGAGATTAGATTTCGAATTCCACTGGAATGTACGGAGAATTTACCCCCCCCCCTCGATGGTTTTCCACTCTCCCTCCACCGAAATGCGAGTGTGCCCACACCCCTCGTGGACCCCTTGGATCCCTTTATTACTTGTGGGGATAAACTGCACCTACACCCGTTGGTACCAGGGGGGGATAAATAGGGGCCCGCGACCCAGATTCGGGCACGGTAAGTCATTGGCGTTACTACAGGGTTTGGGCTGAGAGAGATCTCGATAGATTGTCTTTCTGCAAATTTATTCAAAGCTTAATATGAGCCCGAGGCTAGTTCCGGGTAAATAATCAAACGTTGAGCTAAGACCGCATCTCCTCGCCCGCGTATAACCCAGTCACGCCCAGGTTCGAGAAAATTCCCTCCATACGATAATAACTCCACACACCCGAGAGATAAGGAATCGCGAACAGATTACGCGTGCATTCGCGATCGCGCGCCTCCACCATGACAAAGGACGACACAATGTGCACTAACCTAATACAAAACCAGAGTGTCTCAACCAGCCTCAAAACCCGAGTATCTGGGTTTGTCGAGCCCGTGTGCAGTCAACTGCGCAGAAGGAATAGACGAGCAGCGCTGCGCACGCACACCAAAAGAAAAGAGACGAGGAAACTTGGCTCACCATTACATCGACTATAAATTAAACCTTAATCATCCCTAACACATTAACGCAATTAGTATAAATGCGGTGAGCCTGACACGCTTAATATTTCCTACTACGTTCGACAAAATATATAATATATATTAATTATTTAATCTAATGGATCCACTTTCAAGTTTAAATCTTTACCCAAATACCCTAGTAGGGATTTGAATCCAGTCACCCGCTCCAGTGGCCAAATGGTCGAAGGCATAACTCTTGTGTTAGACTGGCCTCTCAATAACGGGGATATCGGGGATCGAATCACGCTTGGTTTTAGGGAGAATATTTTTCCTCAATTGTTTTCCACTCTTCATCCACGCAAATTCGCGTAGAATACGTATTAAATACTTCCTTCCTCATATCTGCCCCATTAGAATAATTATCATATATGCCTATAATCTGAGGAGGTAGTAAGACGTGGGGATGTAAATAAAACTGACCTTGCAGATATGTGTCAGTAAAACTAGCAAGTACAGTACATAAACCCTGCCTGAATAGTCTGGATCATAAAATTTATCTTGTCATCATATTGAGTGTTTTGTAATGTGAATAGTAAGCTATAAAAGTCATGTTTTTTAAATCTTTTTAATATAGGGCCATTTTGTATGAAAATAATTTCACTGGTATCATTGATTGAGTATTTTATCTAAAGCAGGGGTAGGAAAAAGGTCGATCTCGCAACAATTTTAAGTCTATCTCGTAGGAAAACTAGTGTAATCAATCAAGGTAGGACTGCCACCTTTCAGGGTAAATGAAATTTATATTTTATTTATTTTATGTATTTTTGATAAAACAAAGGGCGTGAGTATTGGAGAAAATAGTGAATTTAAGGAATAAATATAATATGTATAGAAAAAAAATATCATTTAAAGTATAATGGAGAAACTAAGGGTAATTGTGGGACCTTTAATAAAATGTAAAATTCAATCGGGGCCCTAAAAAGGGTGCCAACCCCTGATATAAAAGTACGTATTATTTCATCGTAAGCTCTTCACAAATGCAGATGTTTAGGTCATTCACATTTTGTGGTTTAATTTATATCTGAACATTATTTTTTTTTACAAAAGTTTATTTTGAAAATATAAAACAACAAAAGTAGTTTTTTATTTCCAACAAACAATAATAATAATAATAATAATAATAAATCAATGATCTGTCACTTTCCGGTTCAGAACAATTCATTAATAAATATGTATGTATTGTACAGTGTATCTTTTACTCATTTGGTAAAATATGCATTTCAACCACTCCAATAAAATAGAGAGTTTATAAGAAATGTACCCGCATTTTCATGAGAGCAGAATAGAAGACCATTTGTGAAAAAATGTCTCCCTGCATATTTGACCGAAATTAAAGCCCCTGAAATCCTGTCACTGACATGGTGCCCACTTACCCACCAATACAAGTGATTTAGTATGCCAGTGATTATCCTTCAACCACGCAATCTTATGTATATAAACCTTATTACTCGCGCTGTGTGCACGTGATGGGGTGGCTGTGGTTCGAGTCCCCACCGGGTGATAGTGTGATGTTTGCTCAGTGGTTTCCCGTACTCCTCCCACTCTCTCTCTCTCTCATATCTACACTATCAGTAAAGATGACTAGAGATGGGCAGTAAGACATGGAGCAAGATAAACCCCTCATCGGTGGTTACATGGTCTAACGCGTCACACTCGTGCTAAGATTGGATTTCCGGTGACGGGGAGTTCACGGGTTCAAATCAAAGTCTGATTT
>CABFOV010002588.1:0-47064 GCA_902141375.1 Timema poppense
CCAGAGTAAAACCCAGAGCTTGGTTTGATCTGGAATTTCCTGGTTTTCTACTCTGGTTTCCTCTTGAGATTTTCACCAGGGAACATATATGTTTGTTGAGAGTTATAATGGAGTTTATTGTATTTCATACTAAATGCGTGAGTTATATGGCATTTAAACTTTAGGCTTTATGCAAAGGCTATATATATTAAGTTGTCAAGATTTATAATAATGTTTATTGCATTTCACTTGAAGGCGCATGTAATACTAACTCCTAGTTGTTTATTCTAATGTTAAGGATATATATATAAAGAGTTATGATGGAATCTGTTGCATTTCACACTATATGCTCGAGTTATACAAACTTTGGATCTTAGACGTCCATGCTGACGACGCTATATATTTATAATTTGGGATTTATGAATGTGTTAATCATGTTCCTATGTTGAACGCGCTAGTTGTATTGACAGCCAGCTTAATAACAAAATATATTTATTAATTTTTATATGTATTGTAAAGTCGATAACATCCATTCTATTATGGAGTTATTTAAATATTTTTGGTGATAAGCGCTTCACGCGATTCCATTATATTTATGTTCTCGCAATGTATCTTCATTTTTTGTTGTTCTGAATAAAAAACAAACATTGTTATTCTCAGGTAAACTTCTTGACTGATTTTCCCGCCACGCTTCCTTATATTTAGACGAGAGGTTTACATATCTTTCACAACTTTTAATTCATTAACACTCAGTCAATGCAACATACCCAGCTGATGTGGATTATTTTGTTACACTACTAGGTTTTTTAGATTCCCAAAAAATCATATTTACGTACATTTTAATAACATACCCAGTCGTCGATTTTATGTCAATATCATCTGCCCAGTCAGCATCTACGTAACGGTTTTAGATATCTGTATTAACATTTCTATTAACGGTTAACTTTAAATCTTTGGTAAAAACTAAATACTTGAATACCCTCATAGCATATTTATAATGAGTATTATAACAATTTTGAAATCTACTTAAATAATTTACACTGAAACTTATATCAGATCTTGTTCCTGGACTAATATATTAAAGAGCTCCAATTATATTTCTATAGTTAATTTCTTCACATGCTGATTATGTGGTTTCTAATTTTAAATTTTGTTCCACCGGAGTAGCATACAATTTAGAATATTCAATAAAATATTTCCTTGTTAAAGATAAAATTTAATCTCTTTGATCTAAAGTCATTTTTTCTTTATTGCATTCATAATTTATATTAATACCTAAATAAGTTTTTATTTTACCCAAATCTTTCATCTGATATCCTTTAAAAAATAAATTTTTAATGAAATCTAACTTTGTTTTATCTTTACAACTTAAGAGCAAATCATCTACAAACAAAATTAAATATATATTATGATTGTTCATATCACTTAACATATATAAACAACAGTCATTCTCGCTTCTTATAAAACCTAAAATTTTCACATAAGTATCGAAACACTCATACCAAGCCATTGGGCTTTCTCTCAATCCGTGCAATGCTTTATCCAATTTTAGGACTTTATCCGTACTATCCACAAAACCTCGCGGTTGTTTTACATAATCTTCTGTTTTAACTTTTCCATTCAAAAACGCTGTTTCTACATCCATTTGCTCAATAATTAAATTATTCTGATAACAATATGACAATACAATTTTTGACGTTTGCAGTATTGCAACTGGAAAGTAAATCATCAAATTAATCATTCTGCTGGTATCCTCTAACTACTAACCTAGATTTATAAACATTATTAGCATTTTTTTTTGTATAAACCCACTTTAAATATAGTATTTTCTTATCTTCTGGTTTAATAACATACATCCGTGTCTTATTTTTATTTAAGATATTCATTCACTTGTCCAATGTATTTTTCCAATTTTTAGAATCATAATTATTCATCGCATCATTAAATGAAACAGGATTTTCCGTATTTACATTGTTTACATAAAAAATATTACTATACACAAAATTATCATCATTAAGTCTAGCAAGTTTTGTTGGAAATTGTATTATGACAAAAATTAACGGTTTTCAAATCTTGTACATATTTAAAACACAAAGACAAATTGTTCATGATTATTTTTCATCCTTGTAATTAATAGTACATATCATATATGTATCATTTGTTAGGAAGAAATCAACAAAGTAAAAGAAAACATTAAAGAATATTTAGAAGGCATTGCCCATCTTCTTACAGGTCAAGGCACACCCACTAAATGCTCTATTGAGTGGATGGAATTACTCAAGTCCTAACATTTCCCCTCACGTGTTAGAATCGAGGATTTAGTCCAACAGCTTGACTCAATATGGTGTGTTTGGGGCTTGCAAAGCCCTTTGAAAAAAATATCTGCTTCCATGGATTCAGAAGGCTTGTATGCCATGACAATGTCCCCATTTTGAACCTTCTCGCGAATAAAGTGTTCTTTTATAATTATATGCGTGGATCGGTAACTTATTGTAGAATTATTTGTCAAGTTTTGGGCAGACATGTTGTCATTGAAGATTTGGATGGCTTGTTGAGAAGATCCCATGTCGTGTAGCAGTTGCCTCAAATATATTTCCTCCTTTGCCGCTTCTGTTAAGGCCATGTACTCATCTTCTTGAGTAGATAGAGCAATGGTTCTTTGTTTTCTAGATTCCCAGCTGATCGTTGAACCTGCATACTTAAAACAGTACCCTGTGCATGATCTTCTATCACTGGGGCATGATCCCCAATTTGCATCAGCACAACCGATCAATGGTTCTCCAGTATTTTGGAAGATCAGAGACAGTTCCTTGGTACCTTGAAGGTAACGGTGGACCCTTTGTGCTGCTATCCAATGCTCATTAGAAAAACGATTATTAAATTTACTTAAGTAGCTTACCGAATGTGAAATATCCGGTCTTGTACCTGTTGCGAGATACATAAGGGCTCCAATCAGATTTTGGCATGGAAAATTTGGCAGGTTTTCTGTTGACGCCCTGGTAAACTTTAGTCCCGGAACCATGGGAGTCTTCACAGGATTACAGGTCTCCATATTAAATTTATGAAGGATCTAATCAATGTATTTCTTCTGTGAGGCTGAAATAGTTCCATTTTTACAGTCGAATTCTATACCAAAACAATATTGGAGATTTTCCAAATCTCTCATTTCAAATTCGTTCAACAGCTCCTTCTTTATATTATTAAATTTTTCTTGACTATTTGATGCCATGATTACATCATCTACATAAATTGCAACCAGAAATTTTCTCTTCCTCTGATCATAATGTAGATGCAAGGATTAGCCTGGTAAGGGATGAATCCTAATTTACAAAGTTTGGAATCTAATTTACATAACCATTGGCGTCCTGCTTGCTTTGGTCCGTACAACCCCTTCTTAAGACGACATACCTTTTCAGCATTTTGTTTGCGTATCTCTTCAAGCATTTTCTTTGCCTTTTTGAACATGGTGGAGTCTTCATCAGCACTTTCTTCAAACATGATGTTTCATATGATTCTTTCTAGAAATTCTGGCTTTTGCATAAATAATTTTTCGTCTACATCCCCATTAAGGAAAGATGTTGAGACATCAAGTTGATTTATTTTTAGATTTTCTTCGACTGCTACAGCAAGACGAGTTCTGATAGAGCTTAATCTGGCGACTGGGGCATATGTCACTCCATAGTCGAGTCCTAGTCTTTGTGAGAATCCTCGAGCTACAAGACGTGCTTTTCTCCGCTCAAGATCACCATTTTTTTATACTTATTTTTAGCACCATCTTGGAACTTATTACACTTGGTTTTGTCACTAATTCCCAAGTATCATTCTTTATATGAGCCTTGATTAATTTTTTTTATGGCTTCATGCCATTTTTCCGCATCTGGGCCTTCAAAGCTTCCTTAACTTCACATAATGCTGACATGTCATATTCATTCATTCAAGGGTGTAGTCTAATTGTATTTCTTGGTCTTAAACATCTTTGTTCTTCTTCCTCAAAGCTATCTTCAGATCCTTCATTGTTTTCTTCTCTGTCACTTGCAACTACATTAATTTCACCTAAATTATCGTCATTACTTATTACTGAAATCTCTTGAATGGTACTGTTTTCTTTATTTTAAGCGTATTTGTTGTTCACAGTATTCTTCACTGAATTGATAACCACTTGAGGGTTCTTGGTTGGATTCATAGTAGAGCTTGTTAATTATTTTTACGTATCTCGCAATTGAAATCATTCTTTGGGATGGCACCCAAATACAATAGGCCTTTGATACTTCAGAGTATCCGACAAAAATGCCTTCTTTGGTTCTTGAATCAAATTTTCTTTTGATGGAGTACTTGTGCATGAACGCTTTGTATCCAAAAACTTGAAGATGATGAACTGAAGGTACATGACCAGTCCACTTTTGATATGGAGTTTCACTTTTCAGAATCCTGGATGGGCTACGATTTAATAAATAATTTGCACAATAGATGGCCTCATCCCAAAATGAGTGGAGCAAATTTGATTCCAGTAGTAGGCATCTGACCTTATCCTGCAGTGACCTAATTTTTCGTTCGGCCAATCCATTTAGCTGGGGTTATCTTACAACAGAAAAAGTCTTCTAATCCCACAATCTGATAAGAATTTGTCAAACTCCAAATTTCTATATTCTGCATTGTCACTTTGAAGATACTTAATCTTTTTTTCTGTCAGATTTTCTACTTTATTTTTAAACTCTTTAAAAGTATTTAAGATTTCATTTTTATTTTTCAGGAAATATACTCTGGTATAGCGTGTTCCCTCATCAATAAGGGCAACAAAATATCTGGAACCTCCAGGTGAAGTGGTGTGCATGGGGCCTACAACATCAGAATGTATTATTTCCAGCTTGTCTACAAGTTTTCGGTTGTTCCCTAATGTGATAAGGTAGTCTGGTGAATTTTCCTCTACTACATATTTCACACTCACCAAGAGTTTCATTGGTGTTAAAATCCAAACCTTTGGGGTGATTATCTTTAAGAGCCAATTTTAAATCAGACTCATTTATGTGATCCAATTTTCGGTGCCACATTTCAATTTTGGGCTTTTTAAGAATTTCTGAAGATAAAATTGCATATTCTGACATGTTTGCATCAAAATAGTATAGACCATTGTATCGTGTTGCTTTTAGAATAAAATTACCATAATCATCTACAACTTAAGCGCAATTCTTCTTGAAAATAACACTAAAATCTTTATCAATAATTTTTGCAACAGAGAGAAGATTTGTGGTCTTTTTGGTACATGCAAAGTTTCAGGTAAATTTACTATTGAATCCTCATAGAACTGAATTTTGACTAGACCAATACCTGAAATACTTGTAGTGTGTTCCTCTGATGCGAGTTTGAGAATGCCATGAATATTTGGCTCAGATAGTTTTGAAAATTTTGTTTGGTCATAGCACATGTTTGAAGTAGATCCACTATCCAAACACCAAATAGAATTCATGGGTGGTGATGGGTGTAGGCCTATTGAAAGACATTCTTCAATTTTAAAGGTGGATTCCTTTTTCTTGTTGAACCAGCAATCTTCCGTCCTATGATTAGACTTTTTGCATCTTTGACATTTCATGTTACCACTAATATTTTTATGTTGATGACCTTGACCAGATCGAAAATTTTAGTGATTTTGTCCTGATTTAATTTTTTTATAATGATGATTATTAATTTTTTTAAACAAAAAATGCATCCTCATGCTTATCTTTGAGGTCATCCTTTTGTCTAGCATTTGATTCTTCCATAATCTTGATTTTTAATTCACTAGGAGTTGGTAAATTGTCCTTACTTTCAATTGATATACAAACATTTTTGTAGGCAGGGGATAAGCTGTAGAGCATAATGATGCTCAACAAATCACCGTTTATCTCTAATCACATATCTTGGAGCTTATCCGTATAATCTGTAAAATCATCTAGGTGGGTGCTCATATCATCGTTGTACTTCATCTTGTGCAGGACGAATCGTTTTAGTAATGTGGCTTTACGAGAAGGACCAGGACTTCGGTATACACTTTTCAATTTGTCCCATAATAACTTCGATGTGTCACAATTTTTCACCTGTTTTAGTTTGTTTGGGAATATTATTAATATTAGATCTGACCCCTCATGTGACTCGTATTCCTGCCATTTCTTCTTATCTGCTTCTTCTGCAGGTATTGATGTTTGACCAATCACTTAACACCAAAGTCGACTACGAATGAGGACTGCTTTTGCCTGTATTTCCCATATATCATAATTATTTGTATTTAATGGCTCTATTTTATAATTACTGACATTAACTGATGACATTTCGTGCACAATTTTTGAGTTCAATCGAATCAGAAGCTAACCAACACGAACTGATGTGTTGCAGACAAACTATCACGAATAACACTCAAAACCTCTGTTTAAACTTTCATTTGAACCTTAAAAATGTTTCTGGGCCCATAACCTGTTGGAAATGGTATTATGACATAAGTTAACGGTTTTCTAATCTTATACATATTTAAAACACAAAGCCAAATTGTTATTGTTAATTTTTTCATTCTTGTAATTAATGGTACAGATCATATATGTATCATTTGTTAGGAAGAAATTAAAAAGTAAAACAAAACATTAAAGAACATTTAGACGGCCTTTTCCCACCTTTATGCAGGTCAAGGCTCACACACTAAATGCTCTATTGAGTGGATGGAATTACTCAATTCCCAACAGGTTTTCGTTTTTCTTTGGTTTATCTTCTTAACCGTAAATTTGCATTTTGATCATTTATATTTCTATTTGTTATTTAATATTCATTTTTATCACTATAATTTTCATTTCTACCTTCATTTAAACCTATATAATAAGAACATTTTAGAAAACATTCTAAAATAATCTTACGTAAGGAGTGTTGATAGATTATAACAAAAGACTTAGATAGTTATTAACACAAATATTAACGAGAAAGAAAAGGCTAAAAAGTTAAATACAATATAATAAGCCTCTCTTGACTCTTCTCTAAAACTTATATAATTTGTACCATCTTCAATTATATCCTCATGTTTTGCTACGACTATCTTGTCATTTAGTAAAACTCTATACTCAACATTTTCATAACTTACAAAATACCTAGATCTGCTTTTCTGTCCCATTTTGAATTTATTGTTTTCAGGCACTCTTACTTTATTTCCATACATTCTTAAATGTTCTCTATTAGGTTTCTCACAAAACAATATTTCATAAGGTGTTTTATTTTTCTCTTTAGTATTAGTAATTGTATTATTTTTCAAAATAAGCTGCTGTTTTAACTACTTCAGGTAATAACCTATTATGTACTTTGGCCTCTGCTAGTAAACATCTAGACATATTCATAACATTTTTGTTATACTTTTCTGCTGTACTATTTAATTAATGTATATATTATCTATCTATTAGTTAAGAAAGAGTGATTTCTCTTTTTAGTAGAAATAACCACACTAGACCACACAGGGAATTCTAATACTACAAGTATTTTGATATATTAATTTTACGTATCTATTATGAATTATATAAGTTTAACAATTCAAAAATTAGATAATAATATTTAAATAATTTGCAAAATTCTTAATTTTTATAAAATTATTTCTAACAGAAACAAAATTTTGAAATAAGCGCCAACGTTCGGCAACGTCATATATACAATTACACATAACAAACGCCATTTTGAGCTTAATGTTTGTTTATAGATGTCTTTAAATATACTTGTTTGTAATGAAATCATTGACTGCATTAATGCCTGACAGAATATGCAAATTAAAACAATATCTAGCTTTTATTTAATCTGATACGTCATCATAGTAAGTAATAACATATAATTTTTCAATAAATGTTGAATGACAAGAAAAAATATTTTTGAGAGGAATAGGCGCCAAGGAGCCTATATAACAGAATGGATAGGCTTACAGTAATTTTTCTATCGAAATAAATTTAGGATGTTGTTTTACATTACTTAATATGCAGTATGTTAATATTTTAACTTAGATATAATTCAATATTTGTCGAACAATATTTATTAAAGCTAATTTGCTTGGTAACATTTTTCTCTGCATAACTTTAAAGGCTCTACTTCATACCTACAAATGAGGCAACATTAGACCCATAGCTTTCATTCTTATAGAGGGCGCATTGAAATACATTTACTGAACTTTTATTTTGCTTTATTTGAAACATTTTCTCCCATTTACAACCTGTGATTTTTAATTCACATTGACTCAGGTGTGCCAACCATATTGCTACACGAGATTCACTATAGGATTGGTGGTCACTGACAGCTAGCAGAAGATTTTTTTATTGCAAATATTTGTTGAAAGTCGCTGATGTTAATTTACGTGGAAGTAAAATTTAATTTTCTTAGCTTTAAAACAATTCTATCAATCAAAAGTGTAATCAAATGTATGTAATAAGAGCTAAGGATTGGGTTATTCCGTGTCAAATCAACACACTTTTACAAAATTTTACCTGACCATCTCAGATTTTAATAAAATTTGGTATATAAATAGTATATATGGAGACTAAGAAATATACCAATTTTTATTTAAACATCTCAAACAGCTATCAAAAAATGGTCAAAAACGCAGCGCTTGTTTATTTTCAATCGTCATTGCATCTCTCCAAATTAGGTTAAAGAGGTGGGAGTGGTGTCATTTAACTCGGTTTTTTACGCCCTTTCCAATAACATGCAGCACAACATGCATTTTTATAACAAAATTTTTTCAAAACTCAAAATTAAAATTTCGATTTTGATTTTCTAAAACAGTGCATTGCCAAAAAATCCTGTTCATAGTCTCTACTTGTGTTAAGTGATTGTCAAAATTTGAAAGGGATGAAAATGGGTTAATAGTTAAAACTATTTTAAAACAAGGTGGATTTTCATAAAACGTTAGCCTTTATGTAGTAAGTGAAGTACAGTTTTACAATAGGTATTATTGATCTCATGGGCTTCATTAAATTGATTATTTCAAGTAGTTATAAAACTTAAATACTTAGTTAAATGTTAGAGTTGGTTGACAGCCTGTGTACTTTTCGTAGTCTCATCAGGGGTTACTACATACATCCTTCAAGTAGAAGTTGTAGGATCGACTTTGCAAATAATATCCTTAAACGATAAAGCCCATTATTGCCTAATCAAACATGCAAAACAACATGCAGCTGGTACATTAATAAAAAGTAAAAATGTAATACGTTTGGTCGACTTCTGTGGTGTAGCGGTCAGGGCTCCTGGCTACAAATCCAGAGGTCCAGGTTTCAATCCCTGGAACTTCCAGATTTTTCTGTAAAACAGTGAGTCTGGAACAGGGTCAACTCAAGTGTTATGGGGATAAATAATATGCTATTTGGATGGAAAAAGTTGCGTCTCCGGTTTAGTAAACTGAGATTAACAGCCACAGGGTTTGTTGGGCTGACCACAAGACACCCCTCTCTATCTCCATAAATTGGCACTACCTTTGCCAACAGACATCAGCTGCTCGGTTGATATAGCTCGATTGTGGGCTGGTGTAATGCAGTATTTTTAGACATAGTATGGCATAGGGCCTACTACTCTGAAGGCTTATAGGCCTATGCTGTCTTTATTAAGCCTCTTTTTGAGGAAAATAGTTGTAGGCCTAAGCCTATTAAATTCTTTTTTAGTTTTTCTAACATTGATAAAAACCCATACCATTAATTAAATTAAGTAAAAGAATAATAAAAAATGTCAAACAGAACATTCAAAACTGCACGTGTACTCTATAAACTTGGCCTAATAGGTTTGTGATGCCTAGAAAATATTTAGGCTTTCACACATTTGTCGGCAGTCATCTTTTGCCTGCAGAAATAATTGCACCTGCAAATAGTTTTGTTATTCTATCAAGACTTTTCTAACGTGTTAGCAACCCAAGTTTTAAAAACCTGTTGCTCGATGGCTAAACAATCAACTAGCCTATTTATTTAGTTTTGATGAGTTCAGTATATCAGGGACAACACATTGATGTTTCATTAACCAGGAATTGTACCTAGAGCCAAGGTGGGCAACCCTCTTGACAATCACCAAAAGTGGTAAATTGGCCATGAAGTGTGGCGGATTTGAGTTTACCAGGTCTCACAGTAAAATAAACATTTTCCTCACAACATGCACAGATTAGAACTTTATATTTTCTATTGATCATTAGAAGCATTCCACTTTCTGAATGATGCAACACTGTCATCCAATATACTTTTTCACTTTCTTTCCCAACACTTTGTTTCTTTTTTGCTTTCAGACAAAATGATTGTTAAATTTTTGATTTTAACAATTTCCATAATTTTTGTGTGAGGTAGTTGTAATTGAGTGGTCAAAGTGGGCATGTTTTTAATAAACATGTTTAAACAGTGTGTGTTGTTTTGAATATTTGACTGAGGAACCTATTTTCCAATTCTTAAATTGCGTGGCAAATTTTACTTCTCATTTGCCACATCTGTGGATACATTGAGAAATATTTTGGCCACCTTTGATAAAGGGTGGACCTATATGATTCTTAATTTTATTTCCTAAATATCAACAATTTATGATTAGCCTTGTTATTATGTGTCTTGCCTAACCACAGGTCCATTCCTTTTGTCAGTGAAATTAGACTTCTAATGCACCCTGTTCTTGGCCTTATCCTTGAGCTCTCAGAATTTTCTTCTTTCCTTCAAGTCATCTTATATTTTAATCCTCCTTCTTAAGCTCTTATTTCTTTCACTCTTTCCTTCTTTGGTGTCATGCAGAAGATGTGTCAAATACAGTTTGCTTTGTTCTGAAGAATTACATTCAAAATGGTTCTCTTCTCACCCACTATTCTTAGGACTTCTTCATTTGTCACCCTGTCTGTCCCTATGATCTTCTAGTCTCCTCCAGCACCATATTTCAAAGCTCTCCAAGAAATTCTTTTACATTTGTCTAAGAGTCCAAGTTTCTGCTCCATAAAGCATGCTGCTCCAAAGGTTGCATTTCATCAGTTTATTTCTCAGTTTCAAACTCAACTTGCTGATCAGTAGTAACCTCTTCTTGTTGAAAGTTTCCTTGGCCATGGCGATTCTCGGCCTAGTTTCCTTGGTGTAGAAATCAGCCCTTGTCAGCAAGCCTCCCAGTTACTTGAGTTATTCTATGCCAACTCCTGGCTTCCAATTTAAATTTTCATCAACTCTTCAGATTTTGAAATCACCATCACTTTTGACATTTAATTGATGATCCCCATGCCATCTTCTTCCTATCTTCACCAGCCGGTCCATTATTTCTTGCAACTCTTCTTTATTTTTGACCAGCAACACTAGATCATCGATGACTCGATAAATCTGTACTGGTATGCACATATATATTTTTGGGTTATTTTGACAGAATAAAAACTTGACAAGAAACTGGTTGTTGATTAGTTATGTTGCTTTTGAACCATTATGAGGACACAGGCACACCTAAATCTTAATTTAAAAGGCAAAATTAATGTTTCAAATAATTATCATGCTATAAACTTTCAAACCTTCCTAAATTTATGTGTTCTAGTTTTTACCCAACCCAACTTAATATAATATATGATATATCATAGAGCAAATAAAAAACATTAAAAGGTAATATTATAAGGTTCTATTCTCCATTAATCTTTCTATACATGATCTTGATAAATAATTCAAAACTTCCTGACACATGCTTAGAAACTTGGCTAATAATACACGGGGTTGCAGGGGTGGACTGATAATTTCCAATCAGCCCAGCACTATGGATATAATGACCCTTAACATGCATTCAGAAATACCACTGAAGCTATGTTTCATTTTATGCTGAAGTGATGAGGTGAAGTACCAATTTATATTTTTATAACTAATAATAATCTAATCTCGAGGCCATTCCAACTACATTATCGATGATGACATTGCTTGCTATCCGGTATACTTAACACATCAGTTTCTACTACTGGCATTATCAAAAATGCTTATAAATTATTAAAATATAATTGGGAGTCTATTTTATTTAAATTATTAAAATAATTCCACCCTTGTTACTTGTGTAAAATATAAAACTAGTGGCCTAACAGTCATTATACACATAATAAATGATTTTACTTCTGTCTTAAGAAATTGTTTATTTAAACAACTAAAAAAAACTTGGTTTTAAATGACATACATATATCTTCACAAATGATGGATTCTTGGCACTCAAAGATCTGGCCATACACACTGGAACGTTTGCTCAAAATTTAAGAAACATAATTTAGAGATCAACTTTGGGGGTCAAATGGTCTAAGGTGTCACTCTCACAAAGACTAAACTGTCTATGATGGGGAGATTAGTGTTTGAATCCTAGTCAGGTTTACTGAGGCTGGTTTTTCCTCCAAAATGGTTTTTCACTGAGCTATCGTCACCCAAATGTGAGTATTCCCCTACACTTCCTTTAAATTCATCCTTCCTCATCCCTAACACATTAGTGTTATTGGTAGGCCTACATATGCATACGACCCCCGGAAAAAGTTGAGAGTTGAATGAGTAGCTTTATTTTAGTTTAAAGTAGTTATAGCAGCCCAAATCAAAATACCCCAACGAGATGTGTATCGGCAGCCCAGTCTGCCCATGGGGGCTTCAATATTTAAAGTTCCTTATACTATCTTTGCATTTTAAAAGTCATATTGGTTTTGGCCTAGCCAGAATAAACACAATCAACCTATCTTATTCACTCCGCTTTATTAATTATTCATTTTTTCTTTCAGCTTTGTATCAAAACTGTTGTGTGGACTGGCTCTTCATCATGTTTTATGCACACTTTGTATTGGCTAAAAAAGGGCCACTGGCAAGGATCTGGCTGGCTGCTCATTGGGATAAGAAACTGACAAAGGCTCATGTATTTGAGACTAACATTGAGAAGTCAGTAGATGGCATTTTACAACCAAAGGTAAACCCATTAGCTCCAAAATATGTAGAAAATTTTAATCTCCATGGTTTTATTTGTTATCTTTAATATATTGTTCATTTTTATATCCATACTGTGGGGAATTTGGTATTGGTATAAGTAATAAATTAGCTGAAAAAACTATTATTTTTGATAGTGATTTTTGTCAAATTTTTATTTAAAATTAGTGTGCTCTAATATCTCTAAAGCATTTAAATTTTTTCGCAGAAAACTTTCTAAACATTTTGTATTATTTTTTCAATATTTTCTGTAGTAGGCTTAAGATCCTATTTTATGTGTTCCTGTTGGAATTAAGCTACTGTCATTCAATTTAATTTCTAATTAGTTTTATGCTTGATCCATCTTTTAACCAGCACAATGAAATAAAATAAAATATAGCTTGTAGGTATTGATAGTAGTTTTTTCAAAACTGATTTCATAACCTAATATTAAACTTTAAACAATAATATTTTAAATAATTACCATTCCCTCTATATTGCAGGTTAAGATGGCCCTACGAACGTCTGGCCACCTTCTTTTGGGTGTGGTGCGGATATATTCAAGAAAAGCTAAATACTTGTTGGCAGACTGTAATGAGGCATTTGTTAAAATCAAGATGGCATTTCGCCCAGGCATGGTGGATCTTCCAGAGGAGCACCGGGAGGCTGCAGTCAATGCCATCACCCTGCCTGAAGTGTTCCATGACTTCGACGCCATACCAGAATTGAAGTGAGATCAACAATATTGTACTACTATTATTACTGGCTTACTTTTTAAATGATAAAACTTTTGTGCATTACTAATTATTTAGAGCTATTTTTTTTAATAACACATTTAATGTTTCTTTTTCTCAGTGATGTTGATATTGAGGCACAATTCAGTTTGAACCAGTCTCGCGCAGAGGAGATAACAATGCGAGAAGACTATGGCAGTATTGCACTCGTCACTAATGATGAAGGTTTTGGAGACATAGGATTTGACACTGAGCCGCCTGAACTCATACGAAACGTATCTACTTTAGAACCTTCTTTGGATCAGGTAGAGTTGCATTGCATGATAGCTATAGGGCTATACACAATAACTAGGGAAGTGCGAGAACCTCTTTTTCAATTCGAGATATTAATAGGAATAAAATGTTGAGATGTTTAAACCAGACGAGAAAATTTACTTTGAAAGTAAATAAAATGTAAATTATTTTTAATGAAGTTAATATATAGTTTAGATCTTTTTGACATTTGGGTTGGCACTTGCTTTTGATTATTGTAGTTGAGTATTTCTAAAAGCTCCCAAGTTCGAGTATATTCATAATTTTAGAATGTTAAAAAAAGTATATTAAAACAGATGTTCTTACAATATGAATGACACTCATTTTTATAAAGAATAAATACTTAAAAAATTTAAACAATGGAAATGTCGGTTTTTAAATTAGAAATAACACTTAAAAAACACAATTTAAAAATAAGAACACCACTCAAATAAAAATATAATAAAAATATAATTAAAATGATTTCAACACTCATGTCTTTAAGGACATTAACATGTTGGCTACAGACAGGGAAAAACGGGGAAAACCTGGAAAAGTCAGGGAATTTTTGGGTGACAGGGAAATGTCAGGGAATTTAACTAAAAATAAGGAAAAGTCAGGGAATTAAAAAAATTATGTCTAAAATATCCCATTAATTTCACAACTTAACACTAAAATTTAAGTTAATAATACCTAAATAAAATAACATTTTAATCTTTAAATAACTGATGGAATTGTTTATGTTTAATAGATACAAACCTTTTTTTTAATATATGATCAATAATAACAAAAGTCATCATCCACCATTAAAACTGGAAAAAAGTAGTCAGGGAAAATTGAAAAATGTAGCCTGGAAAACCTGTAAAAGTCAGAGAATTTTGTAAAATATGTCTTGTAGCCACCCTGCATTAAAATTACACTAACTATTATAAAAAAAGTTATTCAAATGAATTATTGCCTGATGTATAGAAATGTACAGTAAGACAGTGTAGAAACACTACACAATAATGCAAAGTAAGTGATAGTGAAGAAGCCAACCTGAAAGGATAGTTAGGTTAGGCCTAGATAGCAACAAACACACTTCTCTCTTCACATCATCTTAAATTCTTTACACTTTCCACTTCTTCAAAACTTCTACAGTTGCACATTAGTTTGAATTTTCGGGACTATTACTTTTTCACTAATGTCTCTTCATATGAAAAATAAATATTTCCTAAAATTCAAAACAATGTGCAACTGTGGAAGTTTGAATAAGTGGGAATTGTAAACGTGTAGAAAGAGAATAGAAAATTGTGTGTTTATATCTAGGCCTAACCTACCTATCCTTTAAGGTTGGCTTCCTTCATTATTACATTACATTATTGTAGAGTGTTTCTACAATGTCTTGGTAAAAAGTCAATAAAATTGGCATTTTAAATAAGCTAGTATTTCCCAAAAATATTCTTCACTAACTTAGTTTGCCCTATAAGAAAACATAAGAATAATAAACAATTAGAAATTGAAGAATTGAAGTGTTTTGTATTTTGTTTATTATTCCTTAGTGTAATCGTGCATGATCACGTCTTCTGTTGTGCAGTTGCACATGCGCATTTTATGGGCTCTCGTATGTAGCACAAAGTCAGGATAATCAGCGCCTTTGTCTTCCAACAGTACCTTAAACAACCTGTGCTGCATAGAAGCAGCCTTAATTAATAATAATAATATTTAGCACTGCGTCTTACTACCCGTTCGGGTTATACGCTTTAAGTACTAATTACTCTTAATGGATTAGGATTTGGGAAGGTTGAATTAGAGGAAATGAACCCGCATTTGCGTGGAGGAAGAGTGGAAAACCATTTAGGAACACCCGACCGAGATTCGAACCTTGATCTCTCCGTCCTCAGCAGTCGAGCTCAACACGACAAGCGCGTTAGCCAACTACGCCACCGAGGCGGGTAGCAGCCTTAATTAAATTAACTATTTTCACAACTCTGTTTATGACATGATTAAAATTAAGGACTTTTGCACATAATATTTATCGCTGTAGTATGTATGCAGTGATAAGATATAAAATGAGGTAAACATTCATCTTTCGTACAGAAAGAGATACATCCATTTTTGCAACCAACAAGTGCAGGACCTCCATCTGTTGTAATAGCTGTCATATTTTCTAGGGGACATAATTCACATGCATGTCTTCACCTCTAGTTTGTCCTTTCAGTGGAATTACTCTAAGATACTCTTCTTTAACAGAAAAGTTTCAACACCATTTTCATAATTAGTAATAACTGTGCTGTACTTTAAATGTATATCGATTCATCTATTTGCAAAGAGAAAAATTTACAGCTTTGTAAATAATTTTTCAATTGCACCTCCATATCTTCTGATATATTATCTATTCTCCTTGTTACCATTCTAGCCAATAGCTGCACTTTGTTGATAGCAGAAATAATTCAAGTTTTATTACTAAAACCATTTAACAGTGAATCCAAAGCAGCAATCAATGCTTCTTTAACTATTTCCCCATCTCCAAATGATATTTTCCTTTACAATAATACACGAGAAACTTTCAGGAAAGTAATTGTTACATTTATTGTTTGCTTGTTTTGTGTGGTAAAAACTGACTTTTGAGCTTTCAACTTGCCCTCAAAATCACTGACTCTTCTTTTTCTAATTTCTGAATCCACAGGAAAACTTTCGTTAAAAGAGTTGTGTACTGTGTTAAAGTATCTTTCGACTTTGCTTTTCTTGGGAACAGATACATGGATGTTTCAAAGTATACATACACACTTAACTTTTACATCTGTAAAACAAAACTTCTTCTCGCATTCATTATTAAAATAAGTTATTTACCTCTTTTTACTCATTGTTAAAATCACACCACATTAAAACAGAATTGCAATGTCCACCACAAGATAAAGACACTGGCGCCATCTGCTATGAAGAGGTCGATGCCCTCATACAGTGTTGCCGACTCAATTTTTACCATCTTCTGCTATGAAGAGGTCAAGACACTCACATAGTGTTGCCAACTCAATTTTTACAACGTCTCCACAGAGCACTCAAGCTACAACGGATTTGAGTTTAAAATTGCTCGGCTAATGAGGACTACAAAACAAAGATGTTTAATTTAAAATAATACTTGACAACTATCCGATTATTTATCAAACAAAAATTTACAAAATAACAAAATATAAGGCAGGCCCCTAAAATATGTCAAGACGGTGCCCACGGGAACCGCGTTGCTGACCCCTGCTTTAGGGTAAAGTCCTTAACCCCTACATAAAGTGACATAATTTCAGTGTGCGTTTGTGTCTAAAAATATTTTTATCATTAAGGTACAATCTTAATAAAATAAAGTTTGTAATATATAGTTACTAGAAAAGTTGGGAATTGGCTCTGTGAAACCTGGAGAAGTCAGGGAATTTAAAATATATTTTGGCTGGACTCTTTGAACATTGATGTTACGGATTTTGAATTTGCTTAAATATACGCTTGGCATGGGCAGCCCATGTGGGGGAGCAATTAACACGATGTGTGTCTATTTTTAGATTAAGATTTAATTCATTTGTAATAAAGTATTTTTATTCAAGATTTATACCAACACTTTAAAAGTACCAAAAATACACAACATACCTTTTAAATTTCTGGACTAAATCAACTTTGTTTTTTATTGTGTTTAGGCAAGCCTGCTGTTCAGTGATGGTCCTGGTGTGGAGAATATGGTCCCATTGGACAAAGAAAAGGAGCCTCAGCCATCCACTTCTGGAGGCCAGTCCTCTCGCTCCGCTTTAGAAATAGATGCTCCCATCAGGGACGATGGCTTTGGGGGGAACCTGGGGCAGGATATCATAGGTATGCAGTAATGAAACAACACTAGCTCTCACTCAGGCATTTAGTCTCTAAAAGACTATCAAATAAACATTTATTCAAACCATACAATAATTGTGAATTAAATTTTATTTAGAAATTACAATAAGTTTGATTTGTTCTTGGTCATTTGGTTTATTCTCCTTACAATATTATAACACACATACTTTTTTGAATATAAAACCAATTTGTTTCTTGTGTTATTACATGCTTTATGTTTGGGGAGCCATCTAAAATGGTTCTCGTCATCTAATGGAGATCATTGTTGACATCATTCTCTTTAGTTTGTCATAAGGATAGTGGCTCTGCTCTGGCACCCATTTTTATGTGGTTAGGAAAATAATACAGTATTTAAAACTTATGAAGGAATGTTGTAAACATAGGGTTGATTTATCACATTTTAGTCTTGAAGACACACGTGAACATCATCCTAATCATGATTTCTGTCTCAATACATATATTACTTTATCACTAAGCAATTGTCTGACATTATAATATTTGCGTTTCTCACAATTCGACAAACGCTTAACTATATAACCTTCCCTAACACATGCTTTACTTTCATCACACACCTCCATAATTGCATTTACTAACCATGCATCCACATCATAATCTCTCAGAACATTCCATAACATATTCACTTAGTTGGTCATATGCTTTCTCCAGATCAAAGAATGCACAATAAATCTTCTTTTATCTAATTTTTATACTTTCTTCATTCATCAGTAAAACCACTTTAATAAGTTGCTGACCTTAACATCTAAATGGTGAAATGCTGTACAATAACTCTTTGTTCTGTTTCTATACGGCCCCTCCAAACCTCTTACCCCCACCAAACCCCCCAAACTTCATTGCCACTAAACACATTCCAACAAATTGAGAGAAGAGTAAAAAATTAGTCATTCATCATGATACACTCAATGCGAAGCAAGAAAAAACTTTTTTCAAGTTGCTTTAAATTCTGAGCCCATAAATCAAGCCTGTATTTAAAGGTTTGCTTTAAGCTCAAAATCTGAAGCTTCCTATATACTAGGTACCACTACGTCATAGTTTTTACCACGGATACTAGACTAGACGGTAGGAGTCACAAGCCATATGTGCAGTGGCAAGTCCTGTCCCCTGATGTCGAGTGGACACCAAGCTAAATTCGGCTGAGAGCTACGCATCGGCCACTGAGTGTGTTTACTTGTGTAATAACAGTGTATTTTTCTTTTATCAAATGTGAGTTTGTAACAATGGTGTGTTGTGTGATTGCCAGTTGTGCTAATCA
Source organism: Timema poppense (assembly GCA_902141375.1). Taxonomy (NCBI): domain Eukaryota; kingdom Metazoa; phylum Arthropoda; class Insecta; order Phasmatodea; family Timematidae; genus Timema; species Timema poppense. Next base: position 19,008 of record CABFOV010002588.1, read on the forward strand.
CCATAGACACCAAAAGGACATAGGAATTAATTTTCACCAGTTTCCTAAAAACAATGAAACTAAATTAAAGTGGATAAATGCTTTCAAGGGGGCTGATTCATTTGCCGTTAATATCGCTTCCTTGTGCTCATTAAATTTTGAATTAGACTATATAAGAAATTTAAAGAAAGAGTTATTGAATCTTCCTATAAAACGTGTGTTAAAGCCTTATTCAGTTCCTCATTTAAATTTATTAGTATGTAGCACTGTTGTAAATTCGACTAGGCCTACTTGTAATGACCGTAAATATGAGCAGCAAAAGACCTGCTCACAAAGAAGCAAAACAACTTTTACAATCGTCATAAAACATTGATACAGACTGTGTACAAAATGACTCTTCAGATGAAAAAATAGGCCATGAAAAACACAGGAATGTAGTTCTAGTGTTGCTGAAATGTCTGCAGGGTTAGAGTTCATAAAAGATGAAAACGACAAGTTAAAACACCAAATTAAGAACCTGCAAGAATAACTAAATGCAGCAAATTATGAGTTAATGCAATCAAAAAACATTTCTCATGTATTTGAGAGTGCATTTTTTGCAAGTCAGCAACAAGCCTTCAAAAAAGATAGTTGTTCTTATTGGTCGCCTGATGATATTGCTAAGGCTGTCACTTTATAATGCTTATTGTACAAAGCTCTGTTTTTTTTTGAGAGATGTATTAATATATCCCCTTCCCAATGAAATTACCATCAAACATTGTCATGTACAATTTTTCGTCTCTCTCTGGGATTTATTGGTCAGAGTAGAGACATTTTAAAAACACAAGCAAGCCTCTTCACAAAATTCGAGAAATATGTCGTCCTTAGCTTTGATGATATGAGGGTTAACAATGATCTTTGCTTTTATCAAAAGTGAAGAATTAATTAGAGGGCCTCGTAACAATGTCCAACTCATGCTAATAAGATGTTTAGTTGGGAAGTGGATGCAACCTATTTACTATAACTTTGTCACAGCAGTCACAAAGGAACTGCTAATCAAAACCATTCAAGTGGTTGAAAACACTGGATTCAGAGTGGAGAGTATTTGTCTGTGATATGGGACCTTCAAACAGAAAACTGATCACCGATTTGAGTATCTTGTGGGATAAACCGTCAATGAAAAAATCATAAAGGGATGATCAAAATATGTTTTTTTTGGTAATGTCCCACTTACTCTGAAGCTATTATGGTATCACCTGCTTGATGATTGATATAAACTTGAATGTGGAAAAGGCGTTACAAAGAAGCATTATAAAATTAATTTGAATGCAAAGTGAAGAAAAAGACTTTCAATATGCGCATAAACTATCTATGAAGCATATTCTTATAGCTGGGATGGAGAGGCAGAAAGTAAGGAAAGCTGCAGAACTGTTTTCACTGACTGATGGAAAAGCAATATGCTATAACTTCCCCAAGTTCAATCATGTAGGATAAACTGTAAAGATGGTAAACAATGGATTTGACGTAATAAACATTCCGAATCACAGTGTGCGGAACCTACAGTTTGAAATGTGTTTATGACAACTGTATAAATGAGCAAGATGATCCACTAAACAAACTATACCAACTAATCTTCACATTGAGATTAATTAGAAAGGAGTAAAAAGAAAAAAAAACCTATATCAGATGAACATCTTCATTTTCAAAAGGGTTTCTGCTGTCTACAATTAGCCTTCGTAGTCTATTTAAAGATTTTAAATCTGAAGCTTACACTTATATTTTGGCATCTAGCTGTAACCAGGACATACTTGAGGGTCCCTTTTCTCAGATTTAAGGGCTAGGGTGATTTTACAACCATCCTCTGCCAACCACTGTATCTCATAAATTAAGTCTCTAATATTGAGCCGCAATGCTGGTGAAGTGATTAACTGTGAAAACTGTCTATTTGAAAAAGGAGTTCAGACACCAAGCGCATACATTCTGTCTGAGGCAACACTGGACATGGTTCCTCAGACCTTGTCACATAATAGTGATGAAGACAAAACCGAAGTGTCCACCCTAATCGAACAAGCTGACAATGGATATGATGTTTAGTTCACATCCACCGTCGATGGCCTCCTTAAACATTTTCAAGATGATTCAACACATAAAACTACTGAAGAGAGGATTGAGCTACTAGAAATGATCGCCAGCTACAATGCCTACAGAGTGAAGAAGAACTATCCAGAATACAATGGCATGTACGGAATGCTAACCAGATACACTTCTCCTTAAGGAATGATCTGGTTGCAAATAATGTCAAAGGGATCATTAATGAAACCCATGTGACAGTTTGTCAACAGTGATATAAAAATGGAAAAAAATATTAATCACTTTCATGGAGGCTTTGTTAACCAGTGTTTCGGTGTTGTCAAAAAATTGGACAGAATATAAAGTAAATATCATGAAATCTACGAATTTGTAGTTTTGTGTTTCATTAAAACCCGCACATTTAATAGAATAAAGGGCACAAATAACGATAGGGCCAAGAAAAAATACATGTCCAGTAAACGTACCACCAGTGAAAAGAGAAAAAAAAGAAAGAAGATTGCATTCTAAAATATTGTTCCTATTTAAAGGTAAGCATTACAAATGTTAATAAATATTGGAACAATTTATAAATTTAAAAATGAAATAAATACACTGTATGCCATAGTCATATCAATAAACAACCTAAAACTAAAATAGCGCTTGTACAACTGTATTGGATTTATTTACCATGGCATTTTTTATATTGATTTATACAATTTAAATACAATGTTATAATTTTATAAAATAGTCCTATGTAAGAATAATTACTAAAATATCATGAATGCTATAGCTTTTATAGTATTATACCGTTTCATAAATATAAGACTGAAGTAATGCTTGTAGAACGATATTTGTTATATTTTTCATGGCATTATGGAATCTGCTGAATAAAGCTAAATTACAAAATTATAATTTCATAATCAGTTGCAATTATTTAACATTTGTATTTTGCTACAATTTGTAAAACAAAAATTATGTGATCAGGAAAAACTCATAATCGTAAATAGCGATAGTATTTCCCCTAATGTGTTTGATAGTGATGCAGTAGTAGTGAATCTATGAAGAAATGAAAACCATATGAAAATCAACAATTAAACCAATGCCTCTTAGAATTCCATTCCATTGCCTCTTACTCTCAAGATGTAAAATTAAATGTTGGTACCGGTTAGCCTATTGGTATCAATGAACAATTATTAACAATATGTAATACACACAAGGAAATGCGAAGGTTGCCATTTCTGGGAGACAACTAAATTTTTTATAAGGTAGATACTATAAAAATAACTATGATTAAAAATATATATTTGAATTTGAATTTTCCAAACTATGTAGTAGGTAATCATCCTTATTCCCTTCAGCCTCTATTAAATATTCAATATTTTATTTTGAGTGCTATGGTTTTTGGGGACATTTTTTATGAAAACGTTATGTTCTGGTGAAATATTGTATCTCTGAACATACTCTGCACCCCTGCATCATCACTGGAGCTGACCTGCTCATGATCTCTACCGTCTGGTTTTTACCATACAATGCATCTATCTGAATATCACACAAAAGGGGTGTGGATGAAAAAGGTGGATATTAGGGAAAACACATTTGCATGAAGTGAAAGTAGGAAACCATTTTAAAAAATAACCTTGTGTGGATCTGAACCTTGACCTCCCCTTAACGGGACATTTTGTTTCTGAAAGTAATCTTTTTTACCAAGCCACCACCAAAGCATTGTACATAAGGTGACTATAAATGCATCCCAATATATGTTTAAAAAAATGTAATGTATATTTATTTGAAATACTATTATTTAAAGAAAATAATAATTATCACTAATATGTTTAACAGGTTGGCCACAAATCTGGAAAACGGGGAAAACCTAGAATAGTAAGGAAATTTGACAGCTAAGAAAAAATCAGTAAAAAGTCAGGGAATTTGACCACGAAACAAGGAAAATTAGGCATTATCATTTTATCAAAACAAGAGAAACATTAATATACATTTTTGTTAACTCATTTCCATTATTGTATGTTATGGCAATCACAGATAAAGTGAACTAATAATAACCTTCAGACCCATTGTGTTGCTTTGAACTAATGTACATGTTTGTAAACTTTGCTTAGGTCTAGGTTGAACAAGAGGGCTTAGTCAAATTCACGAGTCACTATCCGATCAAGTATTTATTATGTATTCACTAGCAAGAGTAATGGATAAATACTAAAGCAACAACAATATTTTATATTTCCACTGTTCTGATTCGTTACTTGTTAATCTTAACAAATTACAGGAATTTGAGCCTGGACATCTTCAACACCGAGACTGACACCTTTGTCAATGTGCTCACCAGTGCAGGTCACAAACAATTAATATCATTTTCAAACATGTGTGCCATTGAAGATGGATCCATACTTAGTGGCCAACAGTTATATAAACGGGTAAAACATGATCAGGGAAAAACTAAAAATTTTGTATGGAAAACCTGGTAAAGTCAGAGAATTTGAAAAAGGTATTTCTGTGGCCACCCTGTTTATGTTTACCTACATCTTTACAGTAATGGGGAGAAAAACAAAACCATTTAGATTAAGCCTTAATTGGTGTAATAGCTGCCAAAAATTAATGAGAATGCTTACGGTCATAATAACTCATAATTTATTTTGTGTACTCGGATCACATACAAATTAAATATAGTGGGGCATACCAAAGTACATTTTGATTTTCATGTGAAAACTGGGAACAGAAAATAATAATTACAATATTGTATTTACATTTTTAGTTTGTTTAAATAATATTGTGGAAATGAGTAATTAACAGTAATCCTTAAAGAAGTATTATTGGAATCTTTTGATAGTTTTTAGATTATCTATATAATTATTAAATCAAATGAGACATATTTACAGAATGCCAAATTTTAGTGATTTTCAATAAACGTTGGTTGAAATGGTCTTTCTATGAAAATTAGATTTTAAGTACCTTGTTCATAGATGAGAAACTTGGATTTGTTAGTGAACGACTTTGCAATACAGCATTTGCAGTATTGAACCTCAATAGCCATGAACTAGTGTTGAATTTGTTTGTATTGTCACTCCTTTAATCTACCCTCTCATTCTTTTACACTTAATATTTTTATTATCTGTTGCCCACAAAATGTTGACCTTGAAATCTACCCTCAAACAATATCTCTCACACTCCATCTAATTTGCAAGCCACTATGAGTCACCACGACCTGTCCTCTTAAACAATTTCTTCTCCTCCTAAACCAGTAAACAATCCCAATTTCCCCCTTCTATTTCCAACCAAACAAACCCCTCTACCATTGCCAAGTGATATTAACAAGTGACCATGTTGTCTACTACTCAACTAAAAGTTGTATCATTTCTTCAACAGCTGGTGGGCTGTTTGAAGGAGGTTTGTTCGATGATGCTCCCATGCCATCAGAGGTTCCTCCAGTGGAAAGTCAGCTACCTGTACCACTGGCGGAAGAGGCAGAGAAACCAGTAGAGGAGCCTGCTGCTGCGGACAGTGATGACGATATGGGAGATCACTTTGAGGGGCCCCCTTCTGTTGGAGGACACAGGTCATTTTAATATTATTATAATTTACATGCTTTTTAGGTTATTGATAGTGATTGGATCTTTTAATCCTCAAGGAGATTTGAGTAGTCAAGAAAATATTCACTTTCAATTAGACTAGTTTATATCATAGTGATGACACTCATGTTTGTCTCCACACAGTTCTGATGGAGACTCTCGGCCTGGCACACCTGTTTCTGGTATCCCAGAACTCCCACCTCCAGTGGAAACGCAGCCTCTAATGCCACCCCCTATAGAACCCCCACCTTACCAGGATCCTGTGGAAGAGCCCCCAAGTGTGGCCCATGACCAGACTACCTTGCTACAGAATGAAGAGGAAAGCTTTGCGCTGGCACCCGTTGATGCTTCTGCTCTCAGAGGTAATTTATGCTGCTCTTTATAGGATATACATACATACATCAATATACATAAATACAAAATAAATATGACATTTTTGAGTTGAGTATTTTTATGTATTAAAAAATATGTAAAATTTGGGGATGCTGATATTTATGGGATTGACAGACATAATTAATCACCACTTCACTATAAACAAGGTGTGTGCAAAGTCCAATTTTGCATTTACAAGTAAAATCGTATCAACTATATTAAATAATTCAAAAGTTTATCAAAAGTTTGAATATTTTTATCATTGTAATGTGTCAACAAAATGTTTTATATATATATATTTTGAATTTAATTTTAAACATAAATAAAATTTACATATGGTTTTATAGCAATAATGTTAAACAGCCAAAAAATCAAGTTGTTACTACTTACTCATCATCTTCATGGGCACTTCTCTTCTCCATAGTAGGTCTCTTACAAACCTATAGAACAACTCTTCTTGCTGTCCTCTTCTCATTAAATCCTCTCTACTTCCCACCTTTCGCCTCAATCATGCTTCCAAGCTATTTTACGTTCTGTACTTTTCTCAGTTCTACTCCATCCAACTTTATAACTTTACTAGGCCTTATCCTCTTCCTTGTCATTACCATCACTTCACACTTTGCTATGATAAATTTCATATCTTTCACTTCCTCATTCCATTTTTATAACTGTTCATGTAAGTCCTCTTCCTTCTCCCACCATACCATCAAATCATCAACAAACAACTTAGCTTTCATTCTTTACTCCCCGAGCTTTCCTGCCACTTTGTTCATGACCATTTCCATTACTGTATCACTACAAATAGTAATGGTGAGAGGGTACTTCCCTCAATTTTTTATTTGGAACCACTCTTTCCTCCCACTCTGTCTTAACACAACTCCTGTTATCCTCATTCATGCTTTTAACTCTCATTACAACTCCTATTTACACTTCGGTCACCTCCATCGCTTTCCAAACTTAATATATAACCATGCTAAAATATGCTTTCTACACATCCATAAATACCATTACCAAGTCTTTTTCATATTCATACCTTCTTTCTATCAACTGGCATATGGCATAGATTAAGTATACTGTAAACCTCTGTTCCCTAAATCTGTGCTGTTCCTCTCTCCACCTTCCTTTCATTTTATTTCTTATGCTCATTTCCAGTATCTTTTCATATATTTTTGTACATTGGCACATATCCCCCTTTAATTTATACACCTCTTCCTGTTTCCCTTCTTGAAAGTAGGTATAGTAACTCCCTTTTTTCAGATTTTTGCTACCCTGGTCTTCAAATTCATCCTAGCACTGTGTATAACTATTATATACGTACTTCACCTGCAGCTCTTATCAGTTCCACTATCCGGTACTTTTTCTTTTTTCATCCTCTTTAATGGGTCCTCCCCCTCTCTTCTTCTCTTAAGCTACTTCTTTCTCCTCTGTTTCACTCTCATCCCTATCCTCTTCCAAGTTAAACATGTTTGAGATGTATCTCAAAATGTCTCATCCATAGTTCCTTTTATTCCTCTTTTGTATTTAATGTTCTTCTTCATCCATCATTCTAACTTCTTGTATTTTTTCTCTCCTCCTGTTTCATACTTGGCTACTTAACACCACCTTTCTTCTTTCCATGTCTCGTTACAGCATTTTTGCATCCAATACTGGCTTCCCGTAACACTCGCTTTGCTCTTTTCCTCTTCTCCCTATATTCTTCCTCTGTTTCCTTATTTCTATTCTTAAAAATCCTTCTGAATGCTTTATTCTTCTCCTTTACTACTTTCTTTACCCTTTCATTCTGTTCCACCAGGGTGTCTCCTTCTACTCCTCTTATTACCATATTTATCTGAATCTGACAAGTTTTTTCCCCAAATTTGCAGCGTAATCTTAAAATAGAAGACTAACGAATGGTTTAGTCCTGCATCAAAAGACCACATTTTACATCATTATTTAATATTGACACAATAATGCAGGGCTGCCTTTTTTACAGATTTTATCCATTTTCACGCATTTTACAGATCACGGGATATTTGGTTATTTTCACATATTTTTAGGCTATTTTTTAGGTTATCGTTAAAAATAACTACCTAGTTGTGGCTTGATACGATAATCGATACCCATGGTATCGACTGGTATCGCAATAATTGATAATATACGCTAAAAATCTCGACACCACTTTTTGGTATTCAACATGGTTAACTCCACAAATAGGTCGGGTATAGTGATGGTCATAATCGAATTTAATCCAATTTTGCCGTGTTGTTTTTGATTACTTTGCAATTAATTCACTACTTTATTAAAAATTCACACATTCACAGGAATCAAAATAGATTTAAAAACAAATAATGAATTATCAAATTGTTATGTATTTTATTTGGAAGAAGGTATAGGAAAGGTGGATAGAAACATATAGACACATAAAAGGGACTAACACAATATGGCTTTTACAATGAAAATAAGAACAAAGTTCACACTTTACAATTGCTGCCAATGGACAAAGAGGTAATGGTTGCCTCTTTCCTTGCTTGCTTTTTCCTGTGGTGGTTCTTTATGTTATGATGTTTATGGTCTGCCTTTTAATTTTTTTTCATGCATGAGAAAGAAGTCTTATCACCAATTTTTGCTCCCCATCCCAACTGTATCAACTGATCTTATGAATTTCTCTTTCCTTCTTATACAATTTTTTTTGACACTTACATTTTATTTCTTGCACATTATACTTAACATTCTTCTACCCTCCTCGTTTCTCTCTTCTCATCCTTCTTTCCATAACACATTCTCAAACCTCTTATTTATTTTTCCTACTTTTACGTTAAGATCCCCCATTACTACCTGACACTCGTTTCCCATATACCTTCCTAGATCTTCCTCAAACTGGTCCGTTTGTTCTGCTGAGCACCCCCCTTTGAGGCATACACTTGTTTCACCTCCACCTTTTTTCCTCTCTCAGTTGTCATATTTATTAGTTTGTCATTCATCCCTGCCACCTCCGCCTACAACCCTTCTCTTACTACTTACCACAAAATGTTGTAATTATTACACATTTTTTTCTTGTGGACATAATATGTGTTATACATATAACACAAAATAACAAAAATTAAAAATAAATTTGTATGCATCTATTTGAATAGTGTAAAAATTTGGCAAAGGTTTGCATTCATTGAAGCCGGTATATTCTTCGAGCCAAAACTGAAGTTTACTAACACTCAAATCAAATTTTCGCACACAACTTTTTAAATTTTCATACTACATCAAAACATAAACTAAGGCTTTATTTTACTTTTCTGAAAAAAAGGAACCTGTTGTGCTTCACAAATTTACCTCATGATAATGTTTTGTTACCACAGGGTTCACCAAGACAAAAAGGAAGCGCAAACTGATTGTTGATGAAGTGAAGAATATCTCTGGAGAGGAGATGAAGGCCCAGTTATCAGACACCAGCGACATTGTGACAACATTGGACTTGGCCCCACCCACCAAAAGGTTGATGCACTGGAAGGAGACTGGTGGTGTAGAAAAACTCTTTGCCCTACCTGGTCGACCCATTCCTGCCAGGGTGCTCTCCAAGGTGCTTATTAATATATTATAAGATATGTGTCAGCCATAGCAAAGAGCAATATGTGTCTGGAAACAGACAAAAATTAATTGCGGACAATTATTTTAACTTTATAAACTAATTTAACTTATTTTATCTTTAACAATCTATCATTTTCTGACCTTTATATTATCATTCTCAACTCTTAAGCCCCCTTATGCTTTTTATATCCCTGAATTTTGGAAGGAAGAAATAACCATTTACTTCTATCAGCCAAAACTCTTTAGAAACTGAAAATAAAAGCTAGAATTACAAAATAAACTTGAAATAAATAAAACAAATTACGGCGTTTTTTTAAACAGAAATAAGAACACATTACACATGATACAAAGTCAACCTCCATTACACACGATACAAAGTCGGCCGCCATGACGTATACTATGTTTACTCACCCGAGTGATGATTAAAATAAAGATACCGTTAATTCTTACTACCCAACTGGTTTTAATTATCTACAACTGTGCAAAGAACCCCAATTTATTGCATACGACTCTTAAGTTAGACATTTTATTGGGTTTCATGAAAAATAAATACTGTCAACCATCAGACACCAATAAAACTTGTTTATTTATTCCAACTGGCCTACATATCGTATATCGATTGTTTGTTTAAAATCAATTCAGGTAATCTGATCACTTAGTAAGTGCTCTTGAGTGTTAAGAATCAAATGATGAATTGCTAATTCATCATTTGTTTTTAAATTGATTTTAACTAAGCTTTTATTATTTTTTTAAATATGTTATTGAAGTAATTGTAAAACTATTCAAACGTAGTCCTGCCTTATAAAGTGAGAATGAACATATTGTAGTCGAAAATATGTTTGTCTTTTAAATAGTGTATTCTCAGAAATTGATATATCGCATGAATTGAATATATTTATTGTTTTCTATGCAAAGATATATAATGGATATACAAGAAAATAATAATAAAACATACTTAGGCATTATTGAGTTTACTATTTCTAATGTGTGTTTAATTGTTAAGCATGTTGTTTTGATCTTTATTAAAAATATCCGTTTGTATTTTTATTTTTGCTATCTTAATAAAATAAATTATAATCCTTCAATGATCATTAAAGTTGATCAAAGGATAACTAGGCCTAATCTGTTTATTTCACATGTTTTTTTAGAAGCTTAACTCATTTTAACAACACTTTTAAAAATAACTAAAAGACATTCAAATTTTGATTGATTTGAGTTTTAAACATTATTATGAGTTGATATTGTTTAATTTGGCTGAATTTTAACCTGTATTTTGCGAGGGGTGGTTGGGGTTGATTACAATTGAAAACATGATTGAAATAAATCTTAATTTACAGTTTAGGCCTATATTACGTAATGTAGGTCTATTTGTAAATCATTAAAATTTCAAACAATTTGCTAGGATTTAGATTCGAGTCAACAAAGATTTGAATTTGATTCAAAATTGAAGCTTTTGGATCCACATTGGCCTAGTTTTAGTGAATAAATACATAAAGTAATATGAATATTTAAAATAACTGAAATAAATATACATGACTTCAAATAATAATTGCTTACTATACAAAATGATATCTCTCTATAAGGAAAACCTCTTTTCGCTTTATGAGGTAATTGTATTATATTTGTAAGAAGGTATAGGAAAGGTGGATAGAAACATATAAAAGGGGGACGAACACAATATGGCCTTTAAAATGAAAAGAACAACACAGTTCACACTTTACACTGCTGCCAATGGACAAAGAGGTAATGGTTGCCTCTTAAACAAGTTAAGCATCATATTACCTCCACATCATTAGTAGGTGAAGGGATGAATTAAGCTGTTCAGAATATATCATATGTTGTATAGAGACTTAAGAGTAGCAACACATTTTCAAACCATAAATGAGTCTTTCATCTTTAACAAAACATTGTATGACAGGGTAAATGTTTGTTATGTTGAATCTGAAAGATACTAATGTGTATGTGTATAATGGCAGAACTACCAGCGCCACCTGACTAGCCGCCCTGCAGATAACTATGACTTTGGCTCTTTGGGTGATGAGGGGGAGGAGGATCTTGCCTTGGAGCAGGTGAGGGACGCTGACGGGGAGCTACTAGACCCCACTGGCAAGAAGGTCAACCGCAAGAGGAAACTTGCTGATCCAGAGGATTTTCAGGTACAATAGAGTTTGTGTCATATTCAGGGATCTGCAAGTACTCTGATTTAGAGCTTTGAGTCGAGCTCATAATTAAAGCTCGGAATCGAGATTGAAAGTCTTGTCATTTTCGAGCTCGCTTTTTGTAAATACAAATCAATTCTTAAACCTCAATGGTAGGCCCATGTATAGGCTATTTAATTTAGATTATATCAGCAGATACACTTATGAATCATTTGTTAACTTAAAAATATTGTTAAAATTAATATCAAATTTAATATTAATAACTTATTAAAACTACTCTCCACAATAGGATAATCGAATATTTTCATCCATTTTGAATTGTCCTTGATTGAAGTTCCATTGCCATGACAAGGCACATAAAATAAAAATGATTGAGTAGATCACTAAATACTTGAATAATCATTCTTTTATTTGGTTTTACATGGTCCCTTTCTTAAATTATAATTTCAGTTAAATTATAAATTTAACATTGAGAATATGTATTGATTGTTTTCAAACTTAGGGTATCTAATAAATCTAACTACAAAACTAGCATTAGCTATTTTATTAAGTTATAGAATTGTATTATATTTGGAAGAAGGTATAGGAAAGGTAGATCGAACATATAAAAGGGGACAAACACAATGTGGCTATTACAATGAAAAGAAGAACACAGTTTACACTTTACATTGCCATTGGACAAAGAGGTAATGGCTGCCTCTTTAAAGAAAATCAATCGTCATCACCCATTCTCGACCTAGGTTTCATTCTATCTGAACTCATCAGGGATTAGTGGGAAACGCACAACACAACTTCCTAAAAGACGAAACCAAAAAAACACACAAGGGAGAAAATGGAAAATTGTAAAGAATTATAGGAACATATAAAAGGTAAAACATACAGGACAAACACAGGAAAAGGACATTGGATGCGAATATATAATATATCTTTAAGGAAAACCTCTTTTCACTTTATGAGGTAATTGTATTATATTTGGAAGAAGGTATAGGAAAGGTGAATCGAACATATAACAAAGAAAAGAAGAACACATTTCACACTTTTCATTGTAAAAGACATATTGTGTATGTCTTATTTTATATGTTCGATCCACCTTTCCTATACCTTCTTCCAAATATAATACAGTTAATTACCTCATAAAGTGAAAAGAGGTTTTTCTTATAGAGAAATATTAGTTATAGAATTATATTGATTAACTTGCCACATTAAAAAAACATTTACTATGTCATATTGTCTACTAGAAATATTATCTTAACCATCTTATTTTTCATTTTAAACACTTAAGGAGGCTGTCTACATGTACTCACGAAAAGATTAAGTGAGAGTTTTTATGAAGGTGTGGACCAGTGGGAATCTTAAACCTAACTTAAGCCTAATTAACCAACTCTTGGTGACCGTTGGGACATTTCCCCTTAAAGAGAAAAATACCCAGGGTACCAGCTGGGAATCGAACCTGAGACCCCTAGGTTCATAGCCATTTGTACAGACAACTACACCACAGGGCTGCATGCTATAAACATATAAAAGGAACTGACACAATATAGCTTTTACAATGAAAAGAATGACACACTTCACACTTAAAATTGCTGCCAAAGGACAAAGAGGTATTGACGGCATCTTGAAGAAAATGTTAGTTCCTGTTTCTTTCCACATTTTTTGTGCCTTCTTCTAGATATAATACAATTACCTCATAAAGCGAAAATAGGTTTTACCTATAGAGATAAATTCCCTCTACATTATTCTTTAAATTTATTATGATTCACATCATCTGCATGGCATAATTTTTCTAAATAACTAATTGCAATCATTTCAACAGTTTAATTTAATTATTACTTTCAATCAGGCTTAAAGTATTACTATTCACAAGCACAACTTACTTGAATAAATTTAATAAATAAAACATACACCTGCTTAGAATTACATACTAAACCATGCTCATTTTTGAGGCTATTTAATTAATTGTTATTGTGTTTGAACTACATTCACAGCATATCTCTTTTTTAGTGTTTTTTGTGTTTCCAATGTGTCTCTTCAATTGAACAAGGAATATTTCCAAAAATTTAGAACAAGGTATAACTGGATAAGTGTGATGGTGTAATAGTTAAAAAGAAGAGAAGACATGAAGGGAAAAGTTTGTCTCTATCTAGGTCTAACCTAACTATCCTTTAAGGTTGGCTTCCTTCACTATCAATTACTTTACATTATTGTACAGTGTTTCAACACTGTACTATTATAAAGGTTTAGTTAGCTACAGTAGCCCCATGGCGTCTTTGGTGCTAACTGACAGCTCACAGCTGACAACTAACAGCTTTGAAAAGTTACCAGATCAAATTATGTATCCCTACGCCGAACCATATAATCTGCAAACACGTGTTTAGCAGCTGTCACTTCCGGCAGTCAAAATTTAGGTATATATATATTCCATTCACGATAGGTTTTTACCTGGATGACAGTTCGAAAATGATATGTTTAGGTTTTGGGATGCCAACACTTGTAAAAGATCACAGTTATGATATAAATGTAATGATCTTTAATTATCTGTTATACATTACATTTAATATAACGTAAACTTAAGTTTTCTCATAATATTTCATTTTTTTAAATAATTTCATTTTATCCAACCCGAAACAATATTTTAAACATAATTAAAAGTACTTATTTTTCGTTTTGAAACGTTACTGATTTGGTGTAATATAGTACACACATCAATACCTTTTAATACGGGCATCGTATTTACTAGGAAAAGAGAAAATTATTGTCATTTTTTTTACATACAATAAATGATTTTATAATTATTTTATCGTATTTTGAAATATTTAACTGAATAAAATATTTTCATCAACTGTGTGTCTGCATCATTGTAAAAAACTTGTTTACCGTTATGTTCAATCATATGGTTTAGATTCGTCAGCCGCCATTTTGAAGCTATGTTAGTTAGTTTTTGTGAAAGTGGTGTTAATATTTCTTTAAGGCGAATAAAACTATAAATAAACTTTGTGTCCGACCTCAAATAAATATATAAATAATTTTGGCCTAAACTACTGTGGTTAACTATCACATTAATATTTTACCAACTGTTTTCATTAGAGTCATCCAAAGTGATAGATGTCAGCTGTTGGCAAGGTGATATATTAGGGATTACTTCTAGTAACATTTCGAGCTGTCATCTAGGTAAACTTAGCTCGTGAATGAATAATACCTATATTCCATTCACGGTAGGAATTACTATCTGAAAGGTCTTTTTTCATACCAATATCCTACCATATAGTAGATTTATGGTAGGGAAAAAGGCCTTTCAGAAGTCAATTCCTACGGTGAATGGAATTTAAATGTTGACTGTCAGAAGTCAGCTGTGAGCTGTCAGTAAGCACCAAAGAAGCCATGGGGCTACTGTAGTTTTAGTACTGTACAGTATTATAAAATGTCACTAATTATTTTGTATTTTGTTTACTAATATTGTAATTTTTAAGCAACATATCTGGATTAATTCTCATACATTGTAGTTCTCAAATTAATATATTTTGTGATTCAGATCTTAATTAGCCAGTAAATTATGATTTTGGTGAAGATGCCTGTGCTTTAATCAAAGGAATAACTTATTATTTACCTCACTCTGAGTTGAGAATGGACATGTATAGTTAATAAGAGGCACAAATGGTTTAAATTAATTTAAATCAAATATTTGAAACTAAACATGTTTTGAACCAAAAAACCTGGTTCAATAAAATGGATTCTTGGCTATTTTTAGAAAAACCCCGACATTTCCCAACACTGCTTCAAACGCAATAATAATTAATTAAATAGCCTAAAAAAATAAGCATGGTCTAGTATTTAATTCTAAGCATATGCATGTTTCATTCACTAAATTTCTTGAAGTATGTTCTCCCTTTGGATAGTAATAATTTTAGTCTGATTGAAAATAATAATTCAATATATTCAATATATACAATGATACATTTCCAAGCCATTAGACACTGATTCATTTTACTAACTAAACCTTTAATTTGAGTTCAAAAAGCACTAACATTTTCTGCCTACAATACAGGCTTACATGTTTTACACTGGGGTTTGGTTTTAAGTTTTATCCTATAATTACAATTGGCTCTAAGCAGTATTATAGCTCTTGATAAATTTCACTTGAAAAAGTGAATCAAGAAACTTTTTATTTAAAGATTTGAGTATTTAATCTGAAATTATCTCAAATGTTCGAATTTTGACTATCCTGAAGTATTCAGGGGTCCCATTCAGGCCCTATGAGAGGGAAGTTCAGGGGGTACATACATCGTACCCAGGCGTCTAAAAAGGGCTTGGGAATTTTCCGTGATCTCAGAAAATGTTTCCATATATTGAAGACTAGCAGTCATATTTCCACTACTAGTAGGCCTACTATAACTAAATTATTATTAGCGGTATATTTATTATTATCTTATCTTTTTTATATATAAAAGTTTAAAATAAATATCTTTTGTTGTCTTATTTTTTAATTCTTTTTTCAGATAGTTAATTTTTTTAGACAGAATTAATGGAAAATGGAAGGGAGCACAAAAATATTTTGTACCCCTTATAAAATTCCTCTCTGAGGCCCTGGTCCCATTCCTAAAGTTCTTTTTAAACTAATAGCAATTGATATTTATTATTTGTATTTACTGAATTTTTGTTATTTTTAACAAACTATTTCCAATATTTTATAAATTTAATAATTTTTAAAAGCTAAACTTGAAATATTTAAGGCTTAGTTAATATTGGTTATAATTCTTAATAACATCAAAAGTGATATTTTTTTGTTCATAATTTTGTAGTCTTAACACAATTTTTTTTGTCCCCTACCCCCCAATTAAAGTTTTGAGTTCTACTGAGAATATCTTTCACGTGAATTTTAAAAAATTTTGCCAATCGTATTTCACAATTTGATTAAAAAATATTTGTAATAAAAAAAAATCACCATTTGTACACCCCTTAATTTGTATGTTTTCTAGCATAAAAATATCTCAAATTGGCTTTGGAAGTATTTAATAAATTCAATTTCACTGATAATAGAAAAATTGGACATAGCACAGCCTTACCAAATTATAAATGTATATAAAATGTTGATGAAAGACACCACTAAAGATGGTAACATTGTTCAATGTGTGCAGCCGACCAAGAAGATAGCAGAACAATCAGTTGAGGTGCCTCATCCCGGAATGGATCCAGACACCGTAGACATGCAGCAGTTCATTTCTCCCACTCCTCTACCCCTGCCTCCAGATACACCCCAGCAGTTTATACCTCCAGACACACCTCAGCAGTTTATACCTCCAGACACACCCCAGCAGTTCATGCCCCCGGACACACCTCAGCAGTTCCTGCCCCCTGACACACCCCAGCAGTTCCTGGCCCCACCTACACCGCAGCCCTTGCTGCCCGATCTAGTTCCTCCGGGCACTCCAGTCCTGGGAATTTTGCCTCCTGGGACACCTCTACCCGCCACCCCACTGCTCATGGATGTGGATATTCCGCACCTTCCACCTGACCAGGTAACTTTAACACTTTCCTATATGATTTGCAAAGGCTCAGAATGTATAGCTAAACTTTCTCACATTTAATTCATTGCTAAAACATGTATTATTATTGCCAATTATAAAATTAATAGAGCTGTTAATACTCCTAATTTTACAAGTGTATGCTTTTAAATCTTTTGACTCCCGAGGGATATTCACAATTTGAGGATTCAGCATTTTATTTACTCTTATCATATTTAAACTAGAAGGGATGAACCAGGGCTGCCGTCAATATATTTAAAAAGTCCTGTGTTTGGCATGAAAAAATCCTGTTCTGTATTATTTTTACAAAAATATCAAACAATAAATACTGTCTTCTTCAAATGAACTGTTCACATTTTTGAAGAGATTTTCTCGACAGTAAAAATATGGGTCTTTATACAAACATTATTCTAGCTATAATTATGTCCGATGGTTCGTCTATCATTAGGATGTAGGGTAAAATTTTCATTGCACTCGCCGATAAGCCATTTTGCAAATATTGCTGGTAACCAATGCTGGTAATTTTTTTTAAATGCAATGTTACAAAAGTATATAGTAACAATACTCAAAAACAATAATTATCTGATTTTTCCACTTTAATACTTTTCATTAGAGATGGGTCGAATCCACTATTTCTCGAATCCGAATCTATATTTTATTTTTAAATCTCAAATCTGAATCCTAGCAAATCGTTATAAATTTTAATGATTTACAAATAGACCCACATTAGACAGTATAGGCCTAAACTGTGAATTGAGATTTATTTCAATTGTGCTTTCAATTTTAATCAACCCAACCACCCCTCACAAAATACAGGTTAAAATCCAGCCACATTAAACAATCTAGACTCATATTATTGTTTAAAAATCAAATAATTCAAAATTTGAGTGTCTTTTAGTTGTTTTTAAAAGTGTTGTTAGAATGGGTTAAGTTTCTAAAGAACATGTGAAATAAACAGATTAGGCCTATATATCCTTTGATCAACTTTAATCATCATTAAAGGATATTTTATTGTATTAAGATAGCAAAAATAAAAATACAAACAGATATTTTAAATAAGGACTAAAACAACATGCTTAACAATTAAACATACATTGGAAATAGTGAACTCAATAATGCTTAAGTATGTTTTATTATTATTTTCTTTTATATCCATTATCAATTTTTGCGTAGAAAACAAATATATTCGATTCTTGCGATATATCGATTTCTGAGAATACATTCTATTTAAAACACAAACATATTTTTGACTACAATATGTTCATTCCCATTTTATAAGGCATGACTACATTTGAATATTTCTACAATTACTTCATTAACATAATTATTTAAAAAAACTAATAAAAACTAAGTTAATATTAATTTAAAAATAAATAATGGATTAGCAAGTCGTTATTTGATTCTTAAAACTCGAGAGCACTTACTAAGTGATCAGATTACCTGAATCAATTTCAAACAAACAATCGATATAGTGTCTTTAATACAAAGTTAAAGTTAATAACATTTATATGTTGGCAGTAAGCTACAATTATTAGTGATAAGAAAAGATAAATGTAATATTTACTTTGGTGTTAAATAAATATACTCAATGTCAACATAATATGTTTGCTCAAAATTAAATAGAAAAAAATTCAAACTTTGATTTGGCCTAGAGAATATTTCCCATATTCGACTCAACTTTGTTTTGAACCATAAAAGGGGACTTTTCAAACTCCTAATTATCATCAAATTATTTTTTACCATAATAATTGGGAAGGTTTGCACTAAAATTATAAATTTGAAAATTATTTAATTTTCCTTTCCTATTTACCGTCAAAATGTCATTTCTGTACAGTCCTATAAAAATATAAAATTTTAGTTAAATAAAACTATCAAAAAATGTAATTACATATTTTTTTTGTCTAATTCTTGGTGTCACTGACAAACAATATTTGGTTTGTCATGTGTTATACATCATAAACAACAAAGGTAGTACTTTTTTATATCTTTTTTTTATCATCATAATACATGTTTATATTTTCCATGTTTGTTATTTTGTTATCCTTCCAACTACACAAGTCTATAATTCCTTTTACCAATGGAATAAAATTGTTATTTGAAGTTATAGTCCAAAAAAGAAAGGGATCAAATTTTCTAGTTACAATAATTTATTTAAATATAGGGTAGATATAAAAAATATCTTTGAATTGAGTCAGGAAACGGGACAAAAAACTCTGATTTTGTTGCAGTTATAGGTCTGAACAATACATTTAAATTCTTGATATAATCTTGAAAACATTTTAAAGGAAGAAATATTTACACTTAAAATTTCAATTTTAGATTTCTTAATAAAGAATTTTTGTTATGAATACTAATACATTTTAAAAATAGATTTTAATATTGACTAAAAAAAAGTTCTTAGATAAAAACTCTTGGGGTAAATTTTAATAACAACTGTCATTAATCAAGGCATTCGAACGAATCCGAATAAATAAAAGTGAGCCAGTCATATCATTTAAAAACATTTCTCTAATGAACCATTGTGCCTGGTTACCTCATACATTTTGTAAGGCAGTTATAAAATAAAAGCAACTAAAGTTTCGGGTATTCATCTACTTAATGTAAGATAAGTTTAATTTAAATTAAAAATTAATAACACTTTTAATGAGAATTAAATACATATGTGTTATTAATAGACGGTCCTTAGTTGTCAATTTTTTAATTTTGTTTTTCGGAAAATTCAGGGAAATATTTTTTCCTCCCCGAGTTTCTGGAACGACTGATTTCCCATTTTTTTTTCTCCCAAAGTTTGGGATCACTTACGGCCCTGGTATGCATGGTGTGTTTTTCTACTAAAGGAGACAAAAGAAAAGAAGAAGTCGTCTTTGTGTACTGGATTTTATTCAATTTTAAATCATTTTATTTCTCCCTATTTTTATCAATATAGATATAAAATAATTTAGCCATCGAACCTTTTCATTGCTAAACATTTTATATAAATTATATAATCATACCTATTGTGTGTTACAAAAACTATATTTTTGAATATTCTGTCACTGATGAGGGGGTATCTTTGTGTCAGGTGCAGTCCTTGCTGCAGCAGCATGAGCAATCTCCAGTAGCTCCCATGACACCAGCAGTAGTCCCACCACCCACACCTTTAGAGCACCCAGACCCCCCAGAGCTACCTGTACCTGTAGCCAGTCCCCAGCAGACAACAGAACAACATACCACCTCATCTCCGGAGCAGGTCCCAGCAGCACCTCTTCCGACCGAGGGTGACCAAACAGAGTCACAGACCAATGCTGTGCAGCCTCCACCTGCCATGGAAAACATGGGATACGATGTGGTAGGTAGCTGATCCATTTGTTTGGAAACAAACCTTCAACTTTTATTAAAAAAAAATTTTGGCTTTGACAAATATAAAGTATTGCCACTAAAAATATTCACCGCTCAAGTTCTCATTTTATGTTAAACAATCCTTTCAGGTTGGCTTCCTTCACTATCACTTTACATTATTGTTGAGTGTTTCTACACTCTGTTGATTAAAATTTAATACAGTTGATGTTTTAATAATCCAATATTTCCCCAAAATACGCTTCAGTAACTTAATTTACTGTATAAGAAAACATAAGAATTATAAACAATAGAAATTTGAAGTGTTTCCTATTTTGTTTATTATTCCATAATGTAATCATGCTTGATCACGTCTTCTGTTCCATTTCCATTCCTCTATGCACATTTAAACATGCGCTTAGTACGGGGTCTCGTTAGACATTATTTTATTAAGAAATTTACTTCAATTCATTCTTCATTGCAAGTTGTTACTCATACTTTAAAATTAAAAATAATATTTCTAGCAAACGATATTAAATAGTAAGTGATTTTTTAATATAAATGTGGTAAGCTTGGTAAAATATGTATTGTAATGAATAAGAGTAACATTGATTTTAAACAGGTTAACCAACATAATTCTATAACTAAATAGTAACTAAACTAGTAATGGTGTGCAAAGCTTCGAAAAGTAAGCCGAAGGTCAAATCTCCTTCGACTTCGACATCTAGAATAACTTTCGCATATTTGAAAAATTTTAAAGGAAGGATAAAACTTCGATAAATTATCAAACAATTTAATTCTATCTTACTAAATATTAAATTTTTCAATATACGATGATTTTAAAATAGTTACTAAATAAAATGTTAACAGTGTCTAGTAATTTAACTAATACACTGTAAGCATGGATCAAAAACTGGTAAGTAAATGTAAATATATTATATTCACTATCACCAACAAAATTTTGTAAAATATAAAAATACCCATGAAGAAATAACACCACGGTCACTGGTATGAAGCAGAAAAAACGCTTTAGTTGTGTTATCATTGCAGCTCGCGTCTAATGTTTGGTGCTTAATATTCTCTCTCTTTGGAATTATCTGTGACAAATCTACAAGTGCATTTTGACACAAAAGTTTTTTTATAGCTTCTTCACACTTTCTTTATTATTCAAAACGACTGATACAGAAAGTAGGAAAAGAAAACGGAATTGAATTTTAATTATTATCAGAGAAATGCAGATAAAAAGACATGCATATGTAAAGTTTGCAAAATAATAATATAAACTCCACCATGTAAGTAAAAATTAAAACTTAATCAAGAATAAAATAGCCAAAGGTATTATTTATGCTTTTTGGTGAGAATTACTCCACCTAGATCATATTCTGAAAATTGAAAAATTACACCTGGACTCGGGAATCAAACCCAAATCGAGCCAAGGAGCCAAGAATGAAGACAATCGATTGTTACCACCCAATTCCCCGGCCTAGGTTTTATTCTATCAGAATTCATCTTGGATAACTTTCTTTCATTTTCTTCCAAGCAGGCTGATTCACACCAGTCAGTAATTTTTTATATATAAATAATACTAACAGATAATTTAATTTAAAAATAAAATAATAAAATATATTATAAATACAACATTTTATCCATCTACCAAGAGTAAAGACACAACTTTGAAAAGGCAACTGCAGAATCCAAGCCTAAACCTTTTTTGTTAATCAAGAAACAGGCAACAACAGTATCAAAGTGACCCATGATCTACCTCTAGCTATTCAGCCTAAGTCCATTCTGTGTTTTACTCTCTTTTGCTGAAGAAGGTACTGATGTAGCCTACCCAGAAAATTACATGATTATATATTTTGTTGTGTTTTGATAAGTTTGAAGGCCTTGCCCGTCTAGCCACATTTCAACATAAAATTTAATACAGCTGTTTGGCACAATTTTTCCTTTTTATACTTTATTTTGTATAGGAGCTCTAATTGAGACTGTTCCTTTATTTGTAGAACAACCCCATGATGGCAAACATGGGCTATGATGACCAGCACCCCCCTGCTCAGACTCCTGGTGCCATATCTGAGCGAGGACAGGTGACACCTTGGCATGAGGACTATGAGTTTCCTGCATCCGTTGGACCGGTGAGTGGTGCTGTTTATTTATTCTGCTGTCAAGTTATTCTAAAACAACTAACTCTTGAAAGACAGACATTATTAACTCACAATGTTAATAAAATACAATCTAGTTATTTTTAAATCTTGGATTGGTTCTTTAAATTCTTCAAATCCTAAAGAATATTCCATGTTTTGAAAGATCTCAGATTTATTAATCTTTTCTGGGGAGGTTTTTTAAGCAATTTTTTTGATCGAGTCAATGCTTATTATTTGTTGTAGATTAAGCCGATCACCGATGCCGACCGTTTGGCTTATTTTATTGGTTAAAAATGTAACTATACCCCACCCGTGACACCCGCACAGAATGAGTTGGGGAGTTCGGAGGTGGACGAGTCATGATACGATATACATGTTTGGGTTTTATAGAGTGTTTTATTGGGTTTATAGAGTGTTTTATTGAAGTGAAGGATGGATGTAACACTTGATAGGACAGATATACAAGGTTACAGATGAGAAGGGAATGGGAGGTGTAGCACACTACGAGTGGCCTACTAGACCCACTAGTATCCGGGCTACATGTAGCTCAGCCCTATCACTCAACACAACTTGTTCAAGCACATCACTGATGCTAGCAGTACAGCTGGTTATTAAACAGACTTCGAAGCGGGTACGACTGGTAACAAATCACAAGCTTCCGTGTCGCCCACTTTGCAATACCTCTCACTCGGCAACTGCCACTGGACTCTCTTCTGCTTCCCTGCACCATATTTGATGGAGGTTCCCTCCTGTTATCCTCTTGATCACCTGAACCATTCGGGAGATGAACCCTCACCCAAGAGGGGTTGAGCTACTGCCTGGTTAGCAATTGTACCTTCCCTGTATTTTCACCAAATAATGATAGGTTGCTAGACTGCTAGTAATATGATATTTAATCCATGCCTCACTAGCTCACTGCACTTGCTTTTTCAAATTGCTAAAGTGGTAGATATTAAATAGATTGAGAACATTATTCTACAAGATCGAGTTGAGACAATTACACAAAGATAATATGCTCTGAAAACACTAAAATAAACAAGTTTTCATATTTATCATTTTCATTTTGCTCAGAATTGTAGGTTTGCCAATACAAATTTGGATAAAAACGTTAGAGTTAATTTAAAATAATATCATTAACTTTATTGTTGCCACTACCACATATTAAGGATAATTTTTTTATAATATGTAATTAAATAAATATAATAGAATTACTATTTACTAATGTTATTCAAAGCTTTGATATCTACAATAACCTTCGCATATTCTAAAAATTTTGAAGAAAGGATAAAACTTCGATAAATTATCAAATGATTTAATTTTATCTTATTAAATATTACATTTTTCAATACTTGCTAATTTTAAAAGTTACTAAACAGAATTTTAACACAGACTAGTAATTTAACCAACACAACATAAGCATGGATCAAAAACGAGTAAGTAAATGTTAATATATCATTCACTATCGCCAACATAATTTTGTAAATAATAAAAACACCTATAAAGAAATAACACCATGGGCACTGGTATGAAACAGAGAAAGTGCTTTAGTTGTGCTATCATCGCAGCTCACATCTAATGTTTAGTCCAAAATATTCTATCTCTTTGGAATTATCTGTGACAAATTTACAAGTCCATTTTGACACAGAAGTTTTTCATAGCTTCTTTGCATTTTCTTTATTATTCAAAATGGCTGATACGGAAAGTAGGAAACAAAAACGGAATTTAATTCATAATTATTTTCAGAGAAATGCAGATAAAAATACATGCATGTAAAAAGTTTGCAAAATAATATTACAAACTCCACGATGTAAGTAAAAATTAAAACTTAATCAAGAATCAAATAGCAAAAGCTATTATTTATGCTTTTTAGTGAGGATTACTCCATCTAGATATTATATTCTGAAAATTTAAAAATGACACCTGCACACGGGAACTGAATCCAAATTGAACCAAAGGTCCTGGGTTCGATTCCTGTGTCCATGTGTCATTTTTCAATTTTCAGAATAACATTTAATTGCCAAGTTACTAAGCTTATCAGTAAGCCTGTGTGCATTAGTTATTAATATAATCCTTAGGTAACAAATAAGAAAATTTTCCTGACCCTTATTAGTGACAAAATCTAGAAAAATAATTAATTTAAAAATTAAAAGTGGCGTTATGTGACAACAACAAAAATCCTAGGTAGCTTCGACATCGACTTTTCTTCGCAAGTTTTGCTTCGACTTTGCTTTGCATCTAAAAAGTGGCCTTTGCACACCCCTACTATTTACTCACACTTCAATATTTCATTGCTTCAATGTATCTTCTCAGGAGTCCTAGAAGTCTTACTATCCATTTCACTTGTATCTCTGCCTGGACAGTTTGTGCCCTTGTCAAACATATAATCCTTATTGTTCAGATCACAAACGAGAAGACCAGTAAGTATTTATAGTTTGTATTTAGTTTGACACCATATATTTCAAGTTTATTGTTTTGGGTGATACTTCAAACACAAACAACATTTTGTGTGCTTTCAGCTCTAGGTAAAAATCTCTTAATGGTCTTAATGAGCAGAACATTGACCGCCCAATTTTGTGTTTTGTATTTTTTTAAAATTAAAGAATACAACTCATTTAAATTGCACAACATTAATCACTTCTGTTTCAGTGCCTTTTTATTGTTAATTCTGGCAGACACAATCTTTTTGACCCGGACAAATTCTGCTATTTTCATCATCTTGGTAAAATATTTTCTACTGCATTTACTATGTCTAAATTTTTGCCTTCTTCTCTTTGAGAGCTCAGGAAGTGTTCCTTGTGGTTTCATTAATTTTTATGTTAATCTAACTCAGTAGTCTGTTACTCCAAATTCCTCACATAATTTTTTCTTTGACCTAAGAATTTGGAAGCAATCTAATTATTTTTATTTTTTCTTCTTTATCAGCCACTGAACATTTTTTTTAGTAGTTTTATTGTTGTGCCATGCTCAATTCCATTAGAAGACTGATCAATACCCGAGCCTGTAGGCAAACATTCACTAAAGGATATTTCTAATTTTCTTTTTAAATATTCTGTGATTTTTCTGTATTTTTTTTATATATAATGCATTAGGTCTTAGACTTTTACTCAATTTTGTAATTTTTGTAAATAGATATAAATGTAATTAATTGCAGACTAAATTTACAGTATTCAACTTTTCTTATGGAACACAAAAATTATCTGTTTTACATGATTTTTTTTATTTAACAATAACAAATAATTTAGAAATACATGTCACACAAATCTCCATTCTAGTTAGGTTAACTGTTTTCACAAATGAAACGAATGGATATAGTTGCGTGCCATTGAATTGTTTGTTCCTTAAACTGAAACAATCTGGTATGAAACTTGCATCACAAATTGTATTGTTAACAAAATTCATTGATTGGATATGTCACTCTTAGCATGAGATAGTTGTACAAGGCGATTACATTCACAGGGTCACAAATAATACCTAATTAAATAATAGAAAAAGATCAAGAGCGTATAAGAATGTTAATGTTTGGTAGCTTAGGGTTTTTCCCAAAAACTAAAAAGGCTAGGTCTGAATTTTTTTTTAAGTTGTCGGGAAAACCTGGAAAAGTCAGGGAATTTTATAGTAAACGTTGTGTAGCCACCTTGAGGCAGCTTGCATATGTTGTCAAGGTCATCATCTGGTTGATAGAAGAGAAGTAAAAAAAGTTTTTGGAGAATTAAGTCTCCCTGTGGCTTAAACAAGAGGGTTTAAATAAGAAAATCTCTGTGCAAAAGTGTATTATGACCATCTTTAAGGACATGCTTTACATATGACCAATTTTAATAACAGGCTTTATGCTAAAATCTTCAATAAAAATTGGGAACAGCTGCATTTCAGATGTAGAGGAAATTAACTTGATGATTGACAGATTTAAATCTTTCCCCCTTTGCACTATTTTCATAATGTTTTTTAACCAAAATTAATGATAATTATAAATTTACTTATACTTATAAGTTATTTTAATATGTCAATACATAAATATGATAAGAATTGTAAAAAAATAAAGCGCAAAGAAATGTAAATTCACGTCTTGTTCTGGAGTTTCTACTCTACTGCCTCTTAAGGCTAATTCCAAGTGGAATCTAAATATTGAATTGTTTGTAAATATGTATTTGTGTTTTTACTTTTATTTGGTGGTGTGCCAATTCATTTTTCAATTCAAAGCAAGGTCAAAACAAATAAAAAAGGAAGCTGAATCGAAATTTGAATATTTTTAAAAAAATGTTAGAAAAAATATATTATATGTTACATAGCTATATAACTTTGTTTTAAATATATAATTTACAAAATGTTTATTGCAAACATGATTATCATATTATGTCATCAGATGATAAATTAAGCTATTATTATGACATAATATGAATGAATTAATTATTTTAGATTTTTCAGATGTAAATAACTCAGCACAAAATGAGAATATTTGAACATAAAGGTGTTTTTCTATAGATAAAACCTTATAATTGCCAAATCCTGAATTTTACTTTTGGTTCAAAATCTAAGCTGACAACTATTTGAAGTGAAATCAAAGTTTTCAAAGCTTCACATACCACTTCTTTTATTTGTGCTTCATTTAATACAGTTTTATTCTAAATAATTGAAATGCACATGCAGAAAAAAGATCATCATAAATTGTTTCCCGCCTATGGCTGGGTCATTTCAATAAAATGCCTCCATTCTTCCTCCTTTACTTGCTTCCATCCTTTCCCTCTCATTCGCACATTTTCTGCTATCTGCGCTTTCCATCTCTTGGCCTCCCTTGCGATCTTTTCCTACATACTTCATCTCCATAATTTTCTTTAGTATGCTTTAATTTTCCAACCTTATTACAAGACCATACCATATTAACTTTGCTTCCTCTACAATCTCATGTACTCCCACTTTTGCCCAGACAACTTCATTCCTAATCCTGGTTCTCTATGTGCCATCTAATTTGCTCCTCTTAAACTTGATTCTCATGGCTTCCCTCTACTAGTCTCTCTCTCTCACACACACACACATACAATGTCCATGTTTATGCTGCATATATGACAATAGGTACAAATTACGCCCTATACTACACTTCCTTACACTTTGAGGGCACTTTTCCATAGTAGGTCTCTTACACATCTATTCAACAACTTCCGATTGCTGCCCTCTTCTTATTAGATTATCTCTACTACACCTTCACCTCATTCAAATTTCCAAAATATTTTACATTTTGTACTTCTCTCAGCTTTACTCCATCCAACTTTAAAGCTTTACTAGACCTTATCCTCTTGTCATTACCATCACCTCACACTTTACAATGTTAAATTTCAGTACACACTTTCACTTATTCATTCCATTTTTTTACGTCCTCTTCCTCCCCCCCC